>JADBJO010030859.1:0-17387 GCA_016801955.1 Conus betulinus | reverse complement strand
TATGCAAACGGGTATCTGCATTTATAACGATATCAGGTCTTATCTTATAGTAAATGGGAAAATGTCAAGACATTTTGAAATACAGAGAGGATGCCGTCAGGGTGACCCCATATCTCCGTATCTTTTTATACTGTGTGCCGAAATCCTGGCATGCAAAATTCGTAAAGATGAAAATATCAGGGGATAAAAATATCAGACACTGGATTTAAAGTAAACCAGTTTGCTGACGACACCACTTTCGCTTTAGGAGACAGAACATCTTACGGAAAACTGTTCGAAAGGTTAAATGGATTTGAAAATATATCTGGCCTAAAAAAAAAAAAATTTTTTTAAACTAAATTTTGAGAAAACTACAAACGTTTGGCTAGGAAACAGGAAAAATTCAGCAGAGAAGCATCTATACCACAAACATATGGAATCCCCCCAAAATTTAAAATTCTGGGACTCTGGTTTTCAAATGAGATAACAAATTTAACAGAGATTAATGTAAAAGATAAATTTGCTGAAGTTAAGACTTTGTTTAAAATCTGGGCAAAAAAAAAACATGTACTCCTTTGGGTAGGGTTGCGTTACTTAAGTCTTAGATTCTTTCAAAATTAATCTTCTTATGGATTCTGCTCCCTAACCACACTGGAAATGAGTTGAAATAACTGCAAAAAATGTGGGATGGGCAAAACAGACAAAGTAAGGCGACAATATTCAGTGCAAAATGTTGAGCAAGGAGGAATAGGAATACCTGACATACAAGCCTTTGTGCATGCACTGAAGTTGTCATGGTTGAGAAGGCTGCTTTCAGGAACTTCAAAATGGAATGACATACTCGAAACATTGTGCTCAGAAATAAACTATATACGCTGTTACGGGTCTAAAAACTTAGTAAAGAGTAAATGCAACTACTTCTGGAAAGATGTATTTTTAGCCTACGAAAAATTCGCCAGCCACATAGATTTAGATAACGAAGAGGAAATTTTATCAGAACCTGTTTTTCACAACTTTAATTTAAAATCAACAATAATGATTTTTGTTTCACAACATGAACTGCCAAGAATGTGTTCTTAGTAAAAGATATTGTTGGTGATAATGGAAGCTTTCTGAATGATGATGAATTTTGCCAGAAATGGAATTTGAGAGTAAATTACTTACACTATCTAAGTTCCATTCAAGCGATAAAAGAATATCTTATAAAAAGAAATATAACTGTTCAAAACAATGATAGTAACCAGGATCCGAAAGCGATTAAAAACGATAAACAGCGTTAAAAAAAAAGGCTCAAAACCATACTGTAATATACTGCTTGGAAAAACACTTGTCAGTATTATCAAACCACTCATTAATTGGCAAAGAAAGTTAAATTCTGTGGTAGACTGGCAAGTCGTTCTAAGATTGATTAGTAAAATAAAAGAAGGAAAATTAAAATGGTTTCAGATTAGAATTTGCAACAGAATATTGGTTACAAATAATGTATTAAAGAAAATGGGCCTAGTCGTGAGCGATAAATGTAGTTTTTGTAATGGCGAATTAGATTCGATCTACCACTATCTTTGGAACTGTGACTTCGCACGCAACTTTTGGATGGAATTAGAAATATCTATGAAAAGAAAATGTCATGTTTTTAAAGATTATCCTTTAACGTTCAATTAATTTTGTTTGGAACAGACAGAAAAACCAAAATCAATGAAATTCTGTATATCATTATCTTATGGGCAACATTCTTTATCTAGAAATGTAGGATGAATAAAATTAGACCAACTGTGACAGCTTTTTAAAGAGAACTCAAATACAACTATCACACCGAAAAATATAAGCATAGTTTAGAAATGCGCCATTCTGAGTTTGAAAAAAAAAATGGTTACTCTATTCAGTGTTACTTATTGATTAAGTATTCCTTGATGATACGTTTTTTCTTTACTCGATGCTATAGTGTGCCCGTTTTTGTCAAAGGACTAGATAAACAACCCAGCCCTGAAAACATTACTTCTGCTACATGAACAAAAAACAAGGGCCCTTAGATGAAAACTATTATTCCATTCAAATCACTTTTACCTAACAGATATTCTCCTTCACTGTTTTACTACTATGGTATGTACCACGTAACAAAACATGAATGTTAGCCTTATTAGTATTACAGGACAATTGAAATTATGGGATATGAGGTGGAGGTGAAAAATGAAAGAGAGGGAGTTTTTTGACGTATCTACAGACATAGAAAAATAAATGTGTGTGTGTGTGTGTGTGTGTGTGTGTGTGTGTGTGTGTGTGTGTGTGGTTCAGGGGAAGGGGGGGGGGGGGCTAGCTGAGTAGGAAGGAAATTCTTTTTCCCTATTAATGTTTTCTTCTGTTACGATTTATATTGTTTACCATTTCCCCACTGAAAATGAACGTTGATATTCTATGTTAGTTTTTCTTTTCACGTGAGTTGAATTGTGCAATCTTAAAGAAGAGAAAAGAAAAGGGGGGGGCAGGAGAGGAGAGAGAGAGGAGAGAGAGAGAGAGAGAGAGAGAGAGAGAGAGAGAGAGAGAGAGAGAGAGAGAGAGAAAAGAAAACTAAAATTATGCTGATAAATCATTGAAAGGTTGGTGGATGCGTAGAGGAGGGGTGGTGCTCTCTAAGGGTTTTTTCCTCCCCGTTTTTCTTCCCTCAATCTTAGTCATTTATAATTATGAGTTTGATATATGATTGATATGTTTATGATCTGTTTTCATACAATCTTTCTGCGCACTGTCCGCTTTCTGCGCTCCTGTCAGCTCTAACTTCATTTGATTAAAATCACTCCTTTTGGGAAAAAAAAAAAGATTCGACGCCCCGTATTTGAGTATAGAGACCCCATTGACTGTTTCCAACCAAGCAGGTCTCCAGTAAATGATAGGGAAATGGCCCCGTGATACAAGGGCTAGCTACAAAATGGTCTATGTCCTGGGAAAAGCTGGCCCCATGATATGGGGGCTAGCTACAAATGTCTATGTCCTGGGAAACAGTTGGCCCCATGATATGGGGACTAGCTACAGATGGTCTATGTTCTGGGAAACAGCTGGCCCCGTGATATGGGGGCTAGCTACAAATGGTCTATGTCCTGGGAAACAGCTGGCCCCGTGATATGGGGACTAGCTACAAATGGTCTATGTCCTGGGAAACAGCTGGCCCCGTGATATGGGGGCTAGCTACAAATGGTCTATGTCCTGGGAAACAGCTGGCCCCGTGATATGGGGGCTAGCTACAAATGGTCTATGTCCTGGGAAACAGCTGGCCCCGTGATATGGGGACTAGCTACAAATGGTCTATGTCCTGGGAAACAGTTGGCCCCGTGATATGGGGGCTAGCTACAAATGGTCTATGTCCTGGGAAACAGCTGGCCCCGTAATATGGGGGCTAGCTACAAATGGGTCTATGTCCTGGGAAACAGCTGGCCCCGTGATATGGGGGACTAGCTACAAAATGGTCTATGTCCTGGGAAACAGCTGGCCCCGTGATATGGGGGCTAGCTACAAATGGTCTATGTCCTGGGAACAGTTGGTTGTCATTGTACAGTGGACGGGGTGAGGTATTCTTTGGGTCTGTTCCCATAAGAAATGCCCCAAGTGTTCTATGGTAGGGTAATTACGCAGATAAGGACTGCCTCCATAAACGATAGTCCAAGCATGGGACCCTTGGGGAAACGTCCACCCTCCTCCCCTTCCTTCCATCGTCTGCAGGGCAGGATACACAGGGCACCTCATCTGTCATGCCAGTCTGTCTATTTTTGACATAATTCTGTCAATCTGATTTGGTTTGGTATTTTTGCCCAGGAACCACCAGCCACAAAACAAATGAACAAGGAAACCAAAGCAAAATGTAACTTAATAAGTTTCCCTGGTCTTTGCCATGCGTTACTCAGCCTGTGAAACGCATCTAGTACACAGAAAACGAATGCAAGCATAGACAAGCAAATAACCTAGTAAGACTTTGTGTTAAAAAGATTACCTGTTCCGTGGTAGATGTTGGAGATATTATGCCATCTTTCATACCGTTCTTCTTGTGTGATGTTATCATACCTGCGCACTATAACCCTCCATCTAGTAATTGTTGGCCATGTTCTGCAAAAGAGAAGATTCAAGGATTAGAAACATTATCTTTATGAAAATGCTTGCTAAGGTTTTCTTTGAATTCAACCCTGCTTGACAGTGGTGAATCCAAGCTGTTTCATTAGAACTTGCCTACGTTGCGTCCTGGATAAAATGCCCCACCCTTACTGACCTGGTACTCAAACTCACCCTGTTGTGCAGAAAACTGTAACAAACATGTCCCCTAATAGCCTGGAACAACTGCAAGCTCGCTATGAGTGCACAGACTGGGATGTGATTTTTATGCTTGTGTTGATGTGGATGAAGCTGTTGACGTTATCTCTGTTGATGTTACCTTTTGTGAATACATGTTGATACCAAAGACAACTGGTAAATTCTTCCGAACAATAAGCCTTGGGATTTCAAATCTTTAATGAAAACACTGAATGAAAAGAAAATTGCGTTTCAACTAAAAGATGATTTCGTAAAGAAAACAGTTGAAAGAAAACTAAAACATAAAATAGAGGCCGCAAAGATGACATACAGAAAAAAAAAAAAGTATAAAAGCAGTTTTTGAGTCGGGAAAATGCGAAATGCATGGGATGGCCTAAAACTCTCACTGGACAGAGTAAATCACGAAGTGAATGCAATCTATCAGAAGAGGAATGTTATGATTTTGCTAACAAAATGAATAATCTCTTCTCTTTTTTTGCCGTTTTGAAATGAAACATGTTGGTGAAAATTTGGAAACTGTGATGCCAAATATTTCAAACAGCTGTGATGATGATGAAGGGAGTTTTACATATTGACGATTCTGCTGCTCAAAGTTAAAAAATAAAGTTTAAGATAATTAAAGAAGAAGGCTCAGACAATGTTTGTGGAAAATCTTTTAAAATCATGTTCAGAACAACTATATATTTTTCTGTAGGCTGTTTGCAGTTTTTGAATTGTGGAGTTGTGCCATCTGTCTAGCAAGAATCAACAATTTGCCCTGTACCAGAAAAAACAAAAACAAAAACAAACCAAGACATCCTAGCATTTTGATGACTATGGACCTGTTGCTTTGACATCTCTTGTAATGAAATCTTATAAATGCTTCATCCTTCAGATTCATCTTCCAGCTTTGTGATTCATACCAATCTGTGTACAAACAGAACAGAAGTACAGATGATGCAAAAATCACTCTTTCAAACC
The DNA here is from genome assembly GCA_016801955.1 of Conus betulinus. NCBI lineage: Eukaryota > Metazoa > Mollusca > Gastropoda > Neogastropoda > Conidae > Conus > Conus betulinus. Next base: position 12,155 of record JADBJO010030859.1, on the reverse strand, counting down.
ATGCATACACACATCTTGAAAATGATTCTTTTGTTTGCCTCCTGCTTATTGATTTCACATCAGCTTTTGATACTATTCAACCACAGATTATGGCGAAGAAACTTCAAACTTTACATGTCAACCCAAAATTGATTTCATGGATTATGAACGTTTTAGCTAGAACCACGTTTACTGGTGCACATCAAGGCACCGTTCCCTCCCCTGTGCTCTTTACTCTTTATACAAATGATCGTACTGGCTCTACTGTCACTCCTGTCATAAAGTACTCAGATGATTCTGCTTCAGAAGACCTGTCAAATTCAGATACCATTTGTTTTCAAGAGGTTGAATGTTTTTGTAAAGAGAACTGTCTAGATTTGAATATTAGTAAGACGAAGGAGATGGTAATTGATTTTCGAGGAAATCCTGCTACTGTCCCTCACTTGTTTATCGAAAACACCAAAGTGGAGCGTGTAAGTGAATATAAGCATCCGGGTAGTATTTCAGATGGTAAGCTGAATCTTAATGCAAATACTCATTTTATCTACAAAAAAAATGTACTGTGTCATGCTTCACAGAGTTGTGCCACACATGCACACTCCACCGCCAAAGCAAACTCCACAAACTCCATTCACACCCAGGCGCGTCAACTAAATAAATACACAACACCAAAAAGTTGTTTTCCTTCCCCTCCTCCTACAGGAGAACAATATAATTAATACATACAATGCTCAAATCAACTTATCCACACCTCTTCTCCAATTGGGGGAGGCATCACAAAATAAACACAAACACACCTCCTCTCCACCAAGGAGGTAACACCCAGTACTGTTTCCCCTTCAGTTGACACGTTCATAAAACATGGGGTCTATGTCACTATCCATCATCACCTGTCTATATCATACACCATTAGCTTATAACCTCTACACAGGAAAACAATCAAATCCAATTCACAATAGTGGAGGTCATAAAGTAGAGTTATTACACTATGGGGAAATACGCCATAGTCATTCTTCATCCACACGGGGAAATACGCCGGAGTCGTTCTTCATCAACATAAGAGAATGTGGCAAACATCCTTCATCCACTTGAATCTCCTCCGTGAGGAAAGATAGTGCAGGCGAGGTCCGCTATCTGCCCCAGGCTGGGGTCAGGTCCGGCACCTCCGCCACCTTCAATCCTCACACCCGTGGCCCGCGTGAGACAGACACCTGTCAACACACTCGGAACCACGTGCAGTTCTACAATAACTAAGGAGACTCGCTTAAACATGAAGATGTAAACAGTAACCTTTTCTATATGTTTTTACTTTAAATATTTCTTTTCCTTTCTTTTCCCTATTCTTTTATAAAGAAATGTACAGGAGTAACCACACTGCTTCTTATTCTTATCTTTTCTTTGAATACGAATGTTTTCTTCAATTTTTTTCCAAAGATTTCACTTCTCCCCATTTAAACATTAATGACAAAAATACCTCAACGATACATCAGCCTTGCATCGGTCTTCAATCGCCGCAATCAAAAACAGACCAGACGACTCCTCCAGCTGGCGTAGAGCAAGTGATTATAACATTTTCTCTTGCTAAATTAAATAACGCTCGCAGCGCTTCCAAGCAGTACTCACCGCGGGCCACTGTCCAACAAAACGACGCCGAACGATCACATGATCATTTTTCTCTCAATACAACAATACCGCTGACGTTCAATCTTAAGATTGTTGATATACACAAAGAATATCAACGACATCTTCATACATCCTGTGCACATCACATACTGCTTTTGAAAACTTCAGTCTCTCACTGTCAAAAAGGACATCTTTAATATTTCTATCCTTGTGTTGTAGAATCAGTGTTGTCCTTTGGCTTTTTATGCTAGTCTGGAAATCTTAGCGTGAAAAACAAAGGCAATTTACACAGAGAGTGGTGAGTACATGTGGACAGGTTATTTGCAAAAATCAAGAACGGTGAGATAAATGTATGAATGTCGAGTCACACAAAAAAGCCGTGAACATTGCAACCGACAGTTCTCGTGTTCTTCCAAAAACCTGGGATGTTCTACCCTTCGGAGGAAGATTCAAATTGCAAAATTCAAGACAAATAGAGCCCAAAACACTTTTGTCCCCATTTCCATCAAACTCCTGTATCATAACTAAACTTTCAATAAGATCCAGCTCAGAAAGTGTGTGCATGTGTGTGTGTTAGTGTTAGTGTTAGTGTGTGTGTGTGTGTGTGTGTGTGTGTGTGTGTGTGTGTGTGTGTGTGTGTGTGTGCGTGTGTGTGTGTGTGTGTGTGCGACTTGACTTGACTTGATGTGGCTTTTCACTGCTCGATAACTGTCATCCTTTCTGCTTTTAATGGATACTGATCACATCAACAGTTGTCATCAAGTTGTCAGTGTCTTCAATACAAACACCCCCCACGCCAGAACAGGAGAAGCCAGATTCCAACGCTCTCGGAAATTCCCAAAGCTGCCACATTCGACAGTCAAGGAAACAGAAGACACTTGCCTAGGACGTGGTAAATCATGACTGGGACAGTCAGAAGACAATATACAGCTTGTGTACCAGTTAGCAGAAATCAAAGAAAAACGAATGGATGGGCAAATACCTAGACCAGCTTTAACACCTTTACCTAACTGCCATTGCTTGAGAGGAAGACACTGTCGAGAATGGCCAGAAGGCAAAACTAACGCAGAAATTCAGACGTAAAAGAAGATATTGTTTTAGACACTGGTGGTAAGTCAGACTGGGGATACACAGTGACACAAAATGTCCGAACTCTCCAGGAAGACAATGGAGGCGGAAAATGGAGGCAGAAGCAGTGACACCATCACTTCATTGGCTCTCATTCACAGACCAGCTTAAAACTCAAGTCATGATACTGCCTGACCCCATGGACATACTTCAAAACGTGGAGAGTGAGATGGGAAGCCTGCATGGCATGAAGTAATATACAACCTTCCATTGAAGAGACTCATATGGATGTGTACTGCCCTGAACATGCTGGAGTTAAAAAGAAAACGAGAGAGCAGACATACTGGCAGGCAAGGAAACAATAAGGACTCGCTTACAGCTTGGCCGATGTGACATGATATGAAACCTAAAGAATGAAAAAGCAGGAGGGAAGCCATAATACCATGGATCATCTTTCAGAGGTGAACATGAAGAGCGTAAACGGTCGCACATCTGGATTTGAAGCAAGAGCAAGAAACATTGCCCACCAAACAACATTGGAATAATCTTTTGGCCAACGTTGTGAAGACTCCTAGAACTTTGGGCAGAAATACACTGGGCCTTTCAATTACAGACACAACCGATCAAACACACTTCGATTGAGATACGACTTTGCATCCCTCAGGACCACAGTGTATACTGCAGAGGTGTGTCCGCTGGTGGGTGTTCATCGGTGGGGCGATTCAGGTGCGTAAATTCAGGAACATGCTTACACAAGCCCACAGATCACACACACGCATAAGATACACATCTTTGCACACACACACACACACACACACACACACACACACACACACACACACACACACGCGCGCGCGCGCAAATGCAATGTTAATTATCCCACAGCCAGTGTTAGACAGGTGTCCAGGGTCTGACCAGCGCTTACTCGACCAATCAACAGATGAAGATCAGCTTTTTATTCAGATGTTGTGGGAGGGGGGGGGGGGGGGGGGGGTTGCCCTCACTTTCAAAGTTTTGCAGTTCGAGACTGTATACTATGTTTCAGGAAGTAATAGAATAATAGATAGATAGGCCACACATATTCCTTGATTTGAGAGAGAGAGAGAGAGAGAGAGAGAGAGAGAGAGAGAGAGAGAGAGAGAGAGAGGTAGTGGTCAACTGACATTCGACAAACAAGGCAGGAAGCAAATAGAATAGAAGTTAGCTTGGCTCGTTTTCGTTCACTGAAGCAGGCTGGGAATGGAATTTGTTTTTTAACAGATCTTTACCCTTATTGTGTGTGTCATGCATTTCTCTTGTCTGAAGGCTGCGGTGTGGAGGGTGCCTGGCCAATAGTAGGTGTAATTCACATTCTCTGAACAGCAGAATACTCTTTAGTTACCGTCTACAGTGAAGGTTTTAGTACGTTCCCTTTTCTGTTCACTTTCACTACGTGTTGGTCCATCCCTTCTTCTGTTCATATCCAACTCTCCATCACCCAATGTTAAGTTCTTGAACTCGTTGTGCTCTTCTTCCATAATTGAAACCACTAACCTGAAGCATGAGGAAGCAGTTAGAACCCAACGTGTTTGTATGAGGGTCCCTGCACACCTGAAAACATGCTGACCGTTTCTGTAATACCACAGAGATACAGGGACAAAGCGCGTGCTCTTCTTGGTGCTGGTTCCCCGTTATTGATCCGAGGCGTGAGAATCTTAGCTGCACACACACACACACACACACACACACACACACACACACACACACACACACACACATAGATAGATGGATAGATAGATAGATGGATAGACAGACATATAGATAGATTGAGGGATAGATACACACGTAAACACGCGCGCGCTTGCGTACACGCACACACACACACACACACACACACACACACACACACACACACACACACACACATGGGTCTCTCGGTAAATATGGAGAACAAAAAACCTTCTCCAACAATGGTGGCTTAATTAAACAGTCTTAGAAGTGGTATTTAAATGATCAAGAAGTAGAGACTGTGTCTTCATATAATTATCGTGGTGTAATATCCTCTTTAGTCTTAAACTGGACTGGCAGTGTTGAAAATTGAAGTAGTGAAGCCCTTCAAGCACTTACTTGGGTTAACAGATTACATCCAAAATGAAACACTTTCCCCATCTCTACTATCGTCCATATCTCGGACATAAAAATCAAGTCGTTTTTGTGATATGGATTGGCAATCTTGGGCTTTAAACAATATGATTTTATTGAACAAGTACAGATTAAGGTTTGTAACATGATATTAGGATTGTAAGGACCATCAGAAATGAATAAGCGCTCGCAGAATGTGTCGGATTTCCTATTTTATGTATACAAACATCAAGATTGTGAAATACCGGTGCAGAGTTCTACATCGAGCAAAAGACAGATATCCCAAACAGCGTTATAACGCGTTGTATATTCAAGATCAGTCTGGAAGAAAGAACTGGCTTACAAATACAAGACATATTTGATGTATTTACCGTATTGGACATGTTTGTGAGATGCAGGAGACTGGCCGTGTACAGACATTGTTGTCATCACTTAAAACTAGACTCTTAGATATTGATCGTTAAACCAGCAAAGACTCTTTTACAACAGTGCAAGATTACTTTATCTGCCATCCTGGGAATTCATGACAGTGGCATATGTTACTGATCTTGATGATGTAAAGCTTAGAAGAGCATTGTGTCTACAGAAAAGCAACCGACTTCCTCTAAAAGGTATCCCTGGATTTGGCAAACTACCAAATGAGGGTACACGTGAACAATGTACTGGGAACTGCATTGAAGACATAACACATTTTATACTGATATGGCCAAGATATTTTTCCGTAAGAATGAAATACATTCCTCACTACTACTACTACCATTTTCATTCTCAGCAAAAGATACTTTTTTTTTTAATTTTAAGACTTAAAGGAAAGTTAGTGTGCAAAGTAGCTCTCTATGTAACAGAATGTTTAGAATTAAGAGAACAAGTCTGATATCATGAATGGAAACAGATGTTTCATGATTCTCTGTATTGTGAGTTACCTCGCTGTTCATATGGGTCAGATGGCCTTGAAAAGACTAAACAGCACATATTGTTATGAATGTTATTGTTAATACACACACCCATGCATGCACACACGGATACATGCAATCACACATACACACAAGCTCGCATACATGCATGCATTTAGGCGTATGAGGGCTGGAATAGCTCGGTTGTAGAGCGCAGGACTCATAATCCTGGTGATCCTGAGGTTCGAATCTCGGCAGGGCCGTTTTGGTACAGGGAGATTTTTCCCTGGGAGTTAACATTGGTTCTGACTCTATTTCCCATACAGTCCTTCGAATGAGACTATAAACCGAGGTTCCATGTGTGAACGCACACATAACATCTTCCACACACGTAAAATCCCATCACCAACTTTCGGAAGCGAAGGCCAGTTTGGCCGTTGGTATGGATGACATGGTACACATAGCATGCACCCTGCGTGAGAAATGGAAAAAAATGACGGACATAAGGAAACTGAGTGAACGACATCGAACGATATCGTCTGGATGACACGGGAAACGACTGAATAAAGCGCCAGCTGGCAGCTCTTCAGTCGACACTACCCAGTAGGCTGCCTGTTGTGCAGATGATTGTGTGGGTTGTAAAACGCTTAGAGCTTGCTCTCTAGCTGAGCAGAGGCGCTATATGTAAGTATTTATCATAATAATAATGCTAACAATAATAATGATAATAATACACATGCACATCTGAACACACACACACACACACACACACACACACACACACACACACATTTAGAAAATAACGATTTTTAACGGTCAATGTTAACTTTCGGATCTTGAAAATTGTGTATGATTGTTTAGCGTTTAAAACTGCACATGTATATCGAATTTCTTCAAGAGTACTCTAAATTTTATAAAAAAACGTTTTTTAACGGTCAATTTTAAATTTCAGTTCGTAAAAGTTGTATATCATTTTTTGGCGTTTAAAACTGCATATGTATACCGAATTTTATCAAGAGTAGCCTAAATTTGGAAAACAACGGTTTTTTAACGGTATACCGAATTTTATCAAGAGCAGCCTAAATTTTGAAAAGAACGGTTTTTAACGGTAAAATTTAATGGTTATGATGACTACAATGACCCCATGTTACCCGCTAGATGTTCCTGTAGGCTTATGTCAAGTTTGGTGGCAATCCGATGACTCTCGTGACCGCCAACCTCACAAGATCGGGTTTTAAACGGTTTTTATAGGGTTTGGTGTTTTTAACGGTTTTTAACTGTTATAAATAACGTTTTTTTAAGCAACGGTTCTAACTTTCGAGAAGTAGTCCTGTGCTCATGCAATATCACAACGGCTATTTGAGGAAAAGCAGAGGGAAAAAGATGTCTTTGAAACGTTATAACAGTTTTTAACAGTTTTATTTTTTTTTTTTTTAGATTAGCCCAAAACCATCCTCAGGTTAACACCGACGTACCTGCCAAGTTTCATTACAATCGGTCGAGCCGTTTTTGAGTCTATAGCGTACACACACACAGACAGAATTTGCCGTTTATATATTAGATTATAGTTGACTCAGTGCAGTTTCAGCATAGAATTTCCGAAAAAGAGGCAGGGTGGACGTTTACGGAAGTGTATCACCACACGCACACATTTATTTCTAAACCCAGAAACTGGATTTGTCTGGGGAAAGTATGTGTATGCCGATTGTTCATCTGTACGTCCATTCATTTCATTGCTCTTGGCGTAACCTAATTTGATCACTGCTTGTTACACCCAAGGATTGAGGCTGAGCTGGATCTTTAAACAGAACTGCTAGACCCGTTCCCTAGGGGGTTCATCAGCTTTTTAGGACCTTTATTCCCAGACTTCAAAATCCACCCCAAGATGGGTATGTATGTACGATGGGGGTATCTGTATGTAAGGAATGGGAGGGGGAAGGGTGGACGCACAGAGAGGATGGGTGGGAAGGAATGTGTGCCTGGGCATTATGCAAGGACTGTTATACCCAGCGTCTTTGGGCCACAAGATGAGTTCCACCTCTGCAACATCAATATTTTTTCTCCTTATTCTTGTATTTTTTCCCACTTTTGCAAGATTTAAATGTTTTCAATAAGATACCATTAGCTCACGTCTTTAGTTTCATTGTCTTCAATGTTATTGGTCTTGCCCGAGAAGACCAAACAGTCAAAATGCGTTGTTTGTTTTGTAATTTTGTACTTTTGTTGAAATGCAGTCATTTTGTTTTTGCGTTTGTTTTCAATTTCAGTTTAAAGTCACCATATATTGAAACCTGTTTTAGACAAATCAATACAGAAAGAGAGATGAAGTACCTGGCTGCTCCATTTTGCAGTTACCACACATTGAAACCTGCTTTAGATAAATCAATATAGAGAAAGAGATGAAGTACCTGCTCCATTTTGCACTCACCACATTTTGAGGCCTGTTTTAGATAAATCTGTACAGAGAAAAAAGTGAAGTACCTGCTCCATTTTGCACTCACCACACATTGAAACCTGTTTTAGACACATCAATACAGAGAAGGAGATGAAGTACCTGCTCCATGTTCGACTCCAAGGTGGAGCAAGCACACGCTCAACAGAAGACCCACGAAAATCATTCTGGCCTTGAATAGTATTTCTGTTGAAATAATATTAATAAAAAGATGGAATGATGGAGTAAATGAAAGAATGAACGAACGAACAAATGAATGAATGAATGAATGAATGAATGAGTAACTGAATGAATAAGCATTAACTGAAAAACATGGGAGACATACGAATTGTGTCGGTGAAGCATGGGAAAACTGAGTTCAAAGACGAATTGCAGAATTTGACATGAATGATCTAGGATAGACAGGTGGTCAAATTATTTAGCTAACCACCCAGCCAATACACCAGCCAAGTACACAGTTCACCAGCTCACTAGTAGATCAATTAGCAATTTCACACTGAAGATCAAGTTACAAGCTCAAACTTCATCTCATGTTCAGTCACATGACCAGGGCTCGACCCGTGGTCATGTGCACTGAAAGCCAGTTCACCCAGTAGTCACACCACTGCTGAAGAAGACAGATGGAGACCTGTCAAAAGCTCCAAGTAAGTGCTATTCCTAGCTGAGTGACCTGTGTAAAAAGTGGTCGTCGTTATGTCTACCCCTCAGCAAATCTTAAATAAATGTCAGCGAACCGCCCAGAGAAACGTGGACAAACGAGTCCCAAGACAACACACAACGCGTTTCGACCTCTTAGGTCTTCCTCAGGTGAAATAAAGACGGACAAAATATCGAAAATGCACTTAGCTTTGATCGCTTCAGATTGCTTCTGAGTTGAGCGCAAGGAAGGCATTGAATCTGTAAAGTGAAACGACTGCAGGCGGAAATCTAAACAAATCTTAAATAAATGTCTGCGAACCGCCCAGAGAAACGTGGACAAAAACGAGTCACAAGACAACACACAACGCGTTTCGACCTCTTAGGTCTTCCTCAGGTGAAACAAAGACGGACAAAATAACGAAAAATGCACTTAGCTTTGATCGCTTCAGATTGCTTCTGAGTTGAGCGCAAGGAAGGCATTGAATCTGCAAAGTGAAACGACTGCAGGCGGAAATCTAAACAAATCTTAAATAAATGTCAGCGAACCGCCCAGAGAAACGTGGACAAACGAGTCACAAGACAACACACAACGCGTTTCGACCTCTTAGGTCTTCCTCAGGTGAAACAAAGACGGACAAAATAACGAAAATGCATTTAGCTTTGATCGCTTCAGATTGCTTCTGAGTTCAGCGCATAACTACCCCTCAGCATTAAAACTTCCACAAACGTCTCATACGCGATTTCACCAGACAGTCATCAAGACTTTTTGTGAACTGGAAGGAGCGCACCAAGCCTTAGCGAGATTCCGAAACCATCTGCATTTCACGCCACACTGCAAACACCACAGTGCCATACTGACCAGCCTAAAAATCAAGTCATCAGTCAAAGGAAAAGCTGCAAGCAAGCAACACCCTATTCCGTACGGAACGGGCCCTGATGAACGAGCGCGTAAAGCAGATCAATCAGATGATCGAGGGATTACAACAACATTTCCATCTCTGTTCGGACAGGTTGAGTGCAAACGTACCGACTGAGATATAGCTGAAGCGAAGGACTGGCTCGAGTCAACTCAAAACTTGGAATGGAACAAAGTGCGCATGTGCCAGAGAAGTAAGTTTGAGAAACTAAATGGCGAGATCGAAGCGTGACAAGAACGATCACATTCCAATTGTACCTGTGACTGAAGAAGAGATGCACAGGGTGAAGAAGAGATGGTTGTGAACTTATCGGAACGTGAACTTTCTGACTCTGAACAGCGAGTGCTGGAAGAGGGACTCAATTTTGCTGTGACCCCGGACAAACTCCACATCGTGGACTACATCATGAGTATTGAAACCACCTGTAGACAGATAGACCCGCATACAGAAGAGGCGTCCCATCTGAGGTTGGAATATGTCAGCATCCTGAAAAAACCACAACCGCTGAAACCCAACATTCCTGTTGAGGAGAGTCGTGCGTTGGCCCGACTTAGGAAACACGACATGATTTTGATACTCCTGGCCAACAAGGGTTGGTCCACGGTCATTATCCCCAAGTCCATGCACTATGACAAGGCCAGCCAACTGTTGGATGACAGAAAAACCTATCAGCCTCTCAAGTATGCCACCAAGCTCAAGAATCTGCTCAAACGTCTCAAGGAGGCAGGCAGACTTTCCCTGGACTTTTACAGAAAACTGTACCCATCAACCACTGATGTCCCCAAGTTTTACAGCCTTCCTGTGGTACACAAGAAAGACGTCCCTCTCCATCCCATAGTTGCTTCCAGAGGTTCCCTCATGTATGAGATGGCGAGATTTGTGGCAGACATCCTGTCTTCTTTGGTTGGCACGACTGAACACCACATCATCAACAGTGTGGACTTGGTTCAGAAACTGCCAGACTACACCCTTTCTCCTGATGAGTGCTGGTATCATATGATGTTTAAGCATTGTTCAACAGCGCCCCCACTCCACATCATCAAAGCAAGACTCCAGGCTGACGACACTCTGCCCCAGCTTAGTACGCTTTCCGTAGACAGCATCTGTGAACTCCTGGCTTGCTGTCTCAACACCACTTACTTCATGTTCAAAGGTAACTTCTACCAGCAGACCACAGGAGCGGCCATGGGCTCTCCAGTCAGCCCCATTGTAGCCAACCTGTTCATGGAGGACTTCGAGGAGAAGGCCCTGGCGTCTTACCATCTCCTCCACGCTATTGGGGCACCACGTGGATGACACCATGACCATCCTCAAGAGGGAGCTGGTGGAAGACTTCACCAACCATTTGAACAGTCAACACCCTGCTATCAAATTCACTCATGAGGTGGAGGAGAACAACTCGATTGCCATGCCAGACACACTCATTACATGGACAGGGGACAGCTTCTCCTTCAGTGTGTACCACAAAACCTACCCACACCGACCAGTACCTACAGTTCGAAAGCCACCAGCCACTGGAACACAAACTCAGAGTGATACGCATCCTCACCTCATCGGGCCAACACCATCTGCTCTACTCAGGATGCCAAAGACCAGGAAATGGAACACCTCAAACTGGCTCTCACCATATTGGGGCTGAGAAGTGGGGTGGAACATCCCAGCTAGCAAGAAGATCACACCGCACCCTACCAAACAAGACCAAACCAGGCGTAAAGGACATTTAACCATCCCCTATGTCCGCAGTGTGACTGAAGCCTTGCGCCGGAAGATCAAGAAAAAAAACAGTGTCTCCATACATCCCAAACCTATCAACATCACCCACAGCCAGCTGGTTGCCCCCAAGGACAAAACTGACAAACTGGACAATTTGGAGTGATCTACCGAACAGACTGTCGTGACTGTGAAGAAAACTATGTCGGGGAAACTGAGAGAAACCTCAAAAACACTTAACAGAAAACAAAAGGAATCATCACCAGTAGGCGCCAACCTACACGCCCAGCAACGTCAGTTCGATTATGAAAACATTAGCGTTCTCGGCCGTGACAACAGATGGTTTCAGCGTGGGGTGAAGGAGGCTATACATATTGCCGCCAACAACCCCACACTCAACCGGGACTGGGGAAGACACACCTTGCCATCAGTGTACAACACCCTCATTATTCATTCACATGACCAGGTTTCGACCCGTGGTCGTGTGCACTGAACGCCAGTTCACCCAGTAGTCACACCACCACTGAAGAAGACCGAAGGAGGTCTGTCGAAAGCTCCAAGTAAGTGCTATTCCTAGCTGAGTGACCTGTGTAAATCCGATGGTCGTTAAGCTCAAACAAGCGGTGCGTTGGTTTCTCCATCCCATCTCGATTCTAAAGCAAGACTTTCAGTAACATGGAGGGAACGCACACTACTTTGAAGAAGCATCATACAAATCCCCCAAACATTTGCAAGCCAACAATAATTCCTGTG
>JADBJO010030858.1:0-17387 GCA_016801955.1 Conus betulinus | reverse complement strand
ACGCTCGAGCGAGCTTTGCGAGCGCGCGCGCGGCGCACACACACACACACAACACACACACACACGCACACGGCCGCGCGCGCGCGCGCGCGCAACACGCGCCTCACGCACGCACACACACACACACAGCACAACACACACACTCACGCACACGCAACGCACGCACAACACACACACACCACCACACACAAAACTGGTGTCTCTCATTACTGTCCTCTCCATTTCACTTTCCCTCCCGTACGCCCTAGCCCTCCCCCCCCCCCCCCCCCCCCCCCCCCCCTCTCTCTCTCCTCTCTCTCTCCATAGATATCTAGGAGCTCCATAGGTTTCTCATACTAACAAACAAACATCCCATTTGTCATGAAATAGATTGAAGGCATGAATTTATTTTATCAAAAACAATGCCTGCATTCTCCTATAGCGTCATATTGGTTATTGTGCTACAACACACATTCACTTTAAACCCATGTTCCGTCGATCTAAAGGATATGAATATTACATTAGCAGCCAGTGAACAAACAGAACCCTGCACATTAGAAATGATTTCAGTTCGCTCTGTATTTTCAAAACTAAGACATTTAAGATCATACGCCTGAACGGTAATATTTTCAGTTTACAGAATGAACAAAAGAGGAGAGAGAGAGAGAGAGAGAGAGAGAGAGAGAGAGAGAGAGAGAGAGAGAGAGAGAAAACCTGGTTTCCATGTTGTTTCTATGCTCTTGCGCCTGCGTGTGTGTTAGGGCCTAAGCGAACTGATGCCTAAATCAGCATTAATTTTGGAGATACAGGTGTGTAACTGTTTCAGCACGGAAACCAAAAGTTTCGCTCCCCCTTCACTGCTCTTTAGTCTACGCGTTTCATTTCTCTCCCCCCAGCTTTGACAGCTTTGCATTACAATAAGTGTTTCAAAAGATAGTTCCTGCTTTCACTTCTTTTCTGTCTGGACCTTCACTTTTCCGTTTATTTACTTGTTTATTCATCAAGGCTTAGGACGATCAGGCATAAAAAGTAAGAAACATAGTATATTTGAAGAAAAATGAATAACTGGTCTGCATTACAGACATGGCAGTCTACGGGTGAATGCTCACGTCCCAGCTCGTGTGGAATGCTTAAAAAACAAACAAACAAAACAAAACCTATGAGGTCGAAATCCTTGTGTTTTGTCCTGAAATCTGTTTGTCTGTATTGTCTTGCGGAACTAATAACCTTTCTTTAAAAAAAAAAAAAAAAAAAAAAAGACATCTGTGTAGTCTGGTACACTTTACACTCAATTTTGTTGCGATCTTTGATACACTACAGATTCTTGCATATACAAGTATTTCTTTTTGAAATCATTTCTTTCAACATTCGACTCTTTTCTTTAAAGCTAAAGCTTTTAAAACAAGTAAACAAATAAAAAGAGAAAGAAAAGAAAAAAAGATTAAAGGAAAACCATGGAACAGAGACTGTAAAACTGAACTGCTTTCCTTATTTTAAAGACAATATGTTTGTTCCACAATATGCAAAAATATGCTCAATCTTTTTTCTAAATATTTTGGTCCCATTTTGAGAAAATCAACGATATAAGACGTAAGTAAAACATACACCGTAAAATCGCAATCGCAAATATATACATTTTCATTGACAGTTTGCAAAAATATACACAAAACATACCACAATATATCAAACCAGCAAAGATGTCCTCAACTGGTTTCTACAGCGGACTCTGTTCTTTTCTTTCCTCTTAAATGTTCAGTACAGATTAACAAAGGGAATTTTAAAGCAAAAACAGAAAAGGTGGAAACAAAACTAAAGCATCGGATTCAATAAACCTAAATGTAAAAAAAAACTTCAGATCATTATATTTGAGCCTTCCTTTGTACACAGATAATCTTCGGCCTCAAGTCAAGCGAATGTAAATTTGTTCACACATCTTCAATAACATCAACATGTTGATATTGTACATACATATAATCGTACAAAAAAAGAAAACCTGGGAAGTATCTCCCTGATTTGAAGTTGCGAAGACATAGCAAATAAAACATGCAGTAGGTACAAAGTGTACAAACAAATTTATGTCGTGAAACCTCGTCACAAGCTTCTGAAAGTACTTAGCCTGCTGGATTTTCTTGATGTTTGCCCCAAAGTTTGCTTTCATAAGCCCTGCCTGCAAGAAATGGATAGAAGACTGCACCTAGTTTTCAGTCTTCAAGGTACAATCACCGATGTGTGTGTGTGTGTGTGTGTGTGTGTGTGTGTGTGTGTGTGTGTGTGCGTGCGTGCGTGTGTGTGTGTGTGTGTGTGTGTGTGTGTGTGTGTGTGTGTGTGTGCGTGTGTGGTCTGTGTGAACAAACTTCGTTAGGGTCGGTCATTACTCGTGTAAAGCGATGATCTGCTGAACAATAGACTCGTACAGAAAGCCGGCAATCTCTATCTTTAGGTGATTAGCTGAATCATGTATTCGCTTAGAAATCCTGAAATCTGTATCTTTTGGGCTGGTTATTACTAATAGTAGAGGGGTGGGACCGCTGAACACTTCATTACACTCGAAAGCCAGAAATCTGTTGTCTGTTGGGGCCGGTCAATACTAACAGTACAGGGTGGTCTAAAATGGTTTACTCAGACAGAAAGCTGTTGTCTGTTGGGGCCAGTCAATACCAAGAGTACAGAATGGTGTAATATAATTTACTCAGACAGAATACCAGAAATCTCCATCTTATGGGGCCTGTTGAATAATGTCCTCACCTAGGAAGCCAGAATTCCCTATCTATGGGGGCCTTGATTACTAACAGTTAGTGGTGGTCTGCTGAATAAAGTACTCACACAGGGAGCCAGAAATCTATGTCTTTCGGGACCCGTCAATACTAATGTTTAAGTGGTGGTCCGCTGAATAATTTACTCAGCTAGAAAGGCAGAAATCTATAGTCTTTGGTTCGAGTCTGACCCGGATTGGATTTTCTTCTCTCACTTTTCATCAGACCTTCAAAAGTGGTCTGGGTGCCAGTTTTTCTTTTTCTTTTCTTTTTTCTTTCTTTTTTTTTTTCTTAATGAGGCGATAAACTGAGGTCAAGTGTTCAGCACGCACTTAGAGTACATGAAAAAAAAAAAACCCTCGGCAAGAATTATATCGACAGAATCATATCAAAATCATGTCGACTGGTAAACAAAAATACACACAGACAGGGGGAAAAACACGAGTGACACCACGCTCTGGTTACGTGATCTCTCATTGCTTAGAGCTACAAAATTTGTTTCAGTTGTGTAAAAAAACAACAACCTTTTTACTGACAATGAGGGTACATAATACAGTGCAGTGCATACAATATTTACACTTGCAGTACATACAATATTTACACTTCTTTTTCCGCCACTAATTATTGGCTGCATGTTATCCATGGAAGGTTGAAGTGGACTAGGTTGCTCACACAGCAAGTTGTTACATCCCCGTTGCATGCTCACGGTTGCCATTTGCTCCAGTAAACTTCGCATGCTTTACAATACAAAAAGTTTGGATACTCTTTTAGGTGAAATAGAGTACTCATTGTACATTTTGTAACTTAAATTCTCTCTCTCTCTCTCTCTCTCTCTCTCTCTCTCTCTCTCTCTCTCTCTCTCTCTCTTCTTTTTGCCGTCTCGTCTTCCATATCGTTCGTTCAGTGACGTCACTTCCATGTTGCTCACTTCCGGTTCCTCCTCTACACAGCCACAGCCAGACTTAACCAGTTCAAAAAACCTTGCACAGCAGTCCTCAGTAAACACTCAGCACAGCTTGTATAAAGCAACCCACTGCACTGCACTGCTGTTAGGTCACTTTAGACGATGTTGAGTGATGCCTGATCTGATCCAACATACACAACACACCATCAACTGAACGCATTTCTGACGATGCACACTCTCAGAGCCAGTGTCAGTGAGTGAGTTAGGTCCCGCCTCCGAAGGTCGCCGACGTGTCCTTCCGAAGACAATCCCCATGAACTTGACGACACAGAGAATTCTCTTCTTTTTTTTCTCGTATCTTCTGTGCCACCTGAGTGGCAGTGCACCCACGCTGCTCATTACGATCCCCCATCCACAGCCACAGCCTGGCCCGGCCCGCCGCAGCAGCGGCACTGGCAATCCCCATGGAGCGGTCAGTGTCAAGTCGTCAAGAGGAAACCCACCAAAGTAGACACTGCACTGCTGCCGAGTCACTTCAGTGGTGTTTAGTGGCGCCTATTCTGATCGAACATACGCAGGATACCATCTTCTAACCCGCCACCCATCTCCCCCCCTTACTGACGACAATAATTGCTTAGTCGTGGAGCCTGTGTGAGTGAGCTCTTCCTCCGGAGTGTGTGTGTGTGTGTGTGTTGGTGATACTGCACAATGGCGAAACACTCCCTCGGAGGAGCAATCAACAAAGCCAAAATCTATCAACAGAATGAAGTTATACAAGACCATAGATACAGTATAACACAATACAACACAGATGCAATGCATGCTTAAGTCCTCACCAAGATACTGAAACGAAAGGAATTGCGGCTCATCAGCATAATGAACCCCATCAAACAGCTCTCGATTTCTGTTAAGAAAATGACCGAAAGCCTAAATGCAAAAGCAGAGGCAGCTGAAGAGAGTTCAGCTGGATCTGGTCGTGAAGGAACAAAACTGACTTTCATAAGGCCTAAATTTCCCAACATGGAACATGTGTCCAATGGCCATACTGCTAGGACATCCGTCAAAAAGGCAACGCCTTGAGACGTCTAACCCATGCACAGGGTGTGGGTTCGAATCCCAGCAGCACCAAAACAATATTTCTGACAACTAACAGGCATTTAAGGAGTCATGACATGGATGTGCCCCCCCCCCCCCCCCCCCCAATCCTTTCAGAGTGTACGAGTTAAAGGGAGGAAAGGGGGTGTGAAAGGAGGGGGGGGGGAGGGTGTGTCTTCTCTGTGACCTTCTGCTATACAGTTCTCCCAAGTTTCTTACTCCCACCACAATACTGTACAACTTTGTAAGCAAAACTTCATGTACACTCAGACTTTCATTTCCAAAAGTCTGGATTTTCAATCAGTCCATGAATTGAGTTTGTTATTAAACTCGCTTTCCCACAACAGGCAAGACAATCTTAGTGTGGATTTGCAAGAATTGCATGATTTGAGTTTCCGTCTTCAAAAACTTTCCCTGTGAATCCTGCTTTCATGTTCAGTTTCATAGATGCTGGTGACGGTTTGGAAGAGTGAGATTCCGATTGTTTTCTCTACCAATAAGAGGACACCACTATTCAAGGTGAATGTTAAAAAATGACTATACATAGTCAGAATATAGATGTCCTTTTTGACCTTGAACCTCTACAGATGGCATTTGCTTTGTTGGTCTTGAAGAGTTGGAAGATTATATGATGAATCATAGACTAGCCAGTCTGCACGTTGGATATTTCGTTCTCTGTGTCTTTTATTCATATATTGATACATATGTCGAACCACATGATTTGTGTGAATTCTGTAAACTCCCATGCGACTGGTACGTGCCAAAACTACAATTCAACTGTTGTCGCAGGTTGCCAACTCTCACGGTTGACGATCACAGTCATTCAAAAATATGGAGGTGCATGATCCAATTTAGACAAGATTCAGTCCACTTGAAGCATGCATATGGCACAGTTTGTGTGGATGGGCCTGTAGTCACACATACTGTCTCATGTTCCCAGCTTTTGACACTAATACGCTCACGCTGGCTGATTCTTTCATTGATGCTACTTGCTGCGAGTGCGCTGACGGCGTTAGCCATTCCCACAGACTTTTGCAACTGAGACCGACTCGTTTTTCGATCAGGGAATTGACCGCTGAGCTAACTCTCACGATGAAAGTGTGAAGATGACCAAGACCTGTGCGCCTGTGGAAGAGGAATAGTAGACGTCTCTCTATGGCTTTCCTTGTCTGCACAGACACCGGCATGACCGCGAGTGGATAAAACGCTGATGACTGTGTGCTCTTGTGTTTTTTCTCCACTAAATTTCATGACTTTGTCTGTCTGTCCGTCTATTTTTCCCCTTTGGCAATTCGCCGCAATGTCTGATGACTATTTTTCCCTTTCAGCATTTCACCACAATGTCTGATAACTTTCCGTCGATCTACTGCTCCTTCCCCTCCTCCCCACCCGTAATACCCAGCTCCATCCCCTCGTCACTCATCTTCCAACATTTCCTCCAAAGTTTGTCGACGGTCTAGTCTTATTTTCCTGGACAGTGTTTTCCCAAGCAGTTGCCTGGCGCATTTCTTATAGACCCTCCTGAAGGAAGGGTTCATCACACCGTACACCACCCAGTTGACGGAGCTGTTGGAAAAACAGCAGCAAGAGTCCAAGAATTCTGACCTCAGCTGGAACAGTGACGGCAGAGCGGACTGCCATGATGATACCGAACGGGATGTAAGTAACGCAAGCCAGGATAAACACGACGAACTTTGAGCGCATAAAAGCAACTTCCCTGCTGCTGTTCAGCTTCTTCCGCCGTTGCTGTGATTTCTGAGTAACGAAAGTCGGGTGTTTTTTCTCGATTACGTTTAGTTGGCGTCTCTCTGACTGACATTCTCGTTGAAAGTGAAGGTTCAAGAGCTTCAGGCGTCTGCACCTCTGCCACCGTAATCGAGGCTACCCCTGTTGTCTGCCCGTGTTTGGAGGTGTTTTCTTTCGCCTGCTGAACAGTCTGCGTATTCCGCTTTGTTCTTTACTTCCATGCAGAGCATCATTGGCCTTCTTCCAGAATCGGTGAATAGCGAAGTCGCAGTAGCCAATGACAATGACGGAAATAATGGTAGAAGAGACAATCATAGCTTTGGTGTAGCTGAAGGAGGATGTTTCGAAGGTGCACTGATGGGCGGAGGGACTGTACAGATAGGCGCTTCCACCAAGGTTCAGGGCAGGAGGGATATAGACCAGAATGGCCAGGATCCAGATGACGATGCAAATGACCACTGTACGGGACCAGGTGAAGAGTCGTTGGTACAGCAAGAAGTGGCACACGTAGAGGTAACGGTCCAGCGAGATCGCCAGCAGGCTTAACATACACACCTGTAACAAAGGAAAGGCGCTACACTCAATTCAAACTTCTCTCTTTTGCATGTTCTTAATTTTACTCATTCCTAAAAGACCGAAATATCCAGCTAAATCTTGTCTCTCCTCCACCCCCCCTTCAAATCTGTCCATCGTCCTTCACTCCGCCTATTCATAGCATTCAAATTAGTGGAACAGTTCTTCACACATTTAATTTTATTTGCAAAAATTGGCCAGGAACGGAGTAGATGATAAATAACCAGTATTGTACCGACAGGAGTGAGAGTGGCGTGACGATATACATGAAATACCATAACCATTGTGGTTGATTGAAGATTGGTTGAGGGCCCTGTAATTAACTGGAAATGGTTTGGGTTTAAAACCTTAACTAACGATCATTTAACAACTGTATCGCCGCAAACTACACTGACGCGAAGACACAGACTATATCTGAGGTTCTGCACTTCTGAGACCTGGCTGAATGCGGATCATGCTGACCCTGACACTCCCGGCTTCAGTGTATTCCGTGGTGATCGGCCTGCTGCAATCACAGGCAAGAGTCCTAACGTGGTGTTTGCGTTTTTGTGAACAACCGGTGGTGTACCAATGCCACAGTGAAGGAAAGCAGTGCAGTGCAGTGCGGACATTCAGCTGCTGTCCATTGGTCTCCTGCCCTTTCTACCTGCCCCGGGAGTTCAACCAGCTCTTCATCACAGTAGTCTACATCCACCCGAGGGCCAACCTCTAGACTGCCGTCAACACGCTGAGTGACGTCATCCACCGCCTGTCCTCACTGGCCCCGACGTTCCTTCATAGTGGGCGACTTCAAACAAGTGCAGGCTGAACAAGGTGCTGCTCACATTCCGCAGTATGTGACCTGCACCACATGCGGCGACAGCACGCTAGACTTGTGCTACGGGAACATCAAAGGTGCCTTCAAGTCGCAGGCGCTCCCCAGCCTTGGCTGCTCCATTTATCAGATGGTGCAGCTGATCCCTGTCTACAAGCAGAAGTTGAAGGCAGTCGAGCCAGTGGTCAAAACAGTCAAAGTGTGGAACCGGAAGTCAGCTGACAGGCTCAGCGCCTGTTTTGAATGCAGAGACCGGGGCGTGTTTCTGGATGATGACAGCGCACAAGACGAGACAACCGACGTGATCTCCAACCACATCAACTTCTGCGTGGACATGGTCCTACAGAAAAGGGAGATCAAGCTGTACCCCCAACTCCAAGCCCTGGATCACCAAGGACCTGAAACAGCTTCTGAAAGAGAGACCGTCAGTTTTGAAAGAAAAGGACACCAGGAAGATGAAACTCACCCAGAAGAAGACCGACAGGAGGATCAGGGGGGAGAAGAAGAAGTACTCGGCATAACTCGAGGACAACTTCCGGCAAGGTGTGACTCCAGGAAGTGCTGGCAGAACATCTCTACCATAAAAGGGTACAGGCCAAAGAAGCTGAACTGAGAGCAGATGATGAGAGGAGATTGGCCACTGTACTGAATGTGTTCTACACACGTTTTGACCAGCGGGACTTCAGCCTTGAACAGCAGCGGGCCATGGACACGGTGCCCCAGCTGCCTGGATCCCCAGTGACCATCAGTGAGAGGAAGTCCGCGTACTGTTTTCAGGAAACTGAATGTCAGAAGTGCCCCTGGTCCGAATAGCATCAGCAGCAGGACTCTGAAAACCTGCTGCGACTCCTTGGCCCATGTCTTCAAAGAGCTGTTCCAGTGATCATTTCAGGAAGGCCATGTCCCGTGATTATGAAGATCATTCACGATCATTCCTGTGCCAAAGAAGAAAGTGGTCAGTCAACTCAACGACTACAGACCAGTGGCGCCAACATCAATCCCCCATGAAATGTGCTGAGAAAATCGTCGTCAAGCATCTCAGGAGAAAGACTGAAACACCTTCAAGATCCACTGTAGTTCGCCTACACCAGTGGTAGGGGCGCAAAAGGTGCCATCCTGACAATGCTGCACCACCTCCACCGGCACCTTGATAGGCTAGGAACATTCGCCAGCGTTCTGTTTGTGGACTTTTCAAGTGCCTTCAACACCATTCAGCCCATTTCCTCATCGGGAAACTCCTGGCCATGGCTGTTAAACCCAGAGATCATCAAGGGATCTTCAGCTTCCTGACTGACAGACAGCACTAAGTCGCAATTGGCCGGATTGTCTCCGATGTCCTGGTGACCAATACAGGATCCCCCAGGAATGTGATCTGACGCCTGCCCTGTTCACCATCTATACAGCTGACTGCCGCACCAGGGAGGCATGCAATCTGTAGATCAAATTCGCAGATGATACGTCACTTACAGGGTTGATGCAAAACTCTGATAAAATCGAGTACCGAGAGGCAGTCGGCGAGCTAATGCGACAGGAACTTCCTTCAGCTCAGTGTCACTAAGTCAGAGGAGATGGTCATCGACTTCCGCAGGAACCCAAGCAGCATCCACCAGCTTGTCATCAAGCAAGAGGAAGTGCGCATTGTGCGCACCTACAAGTACCTCGGCACAGTCATTGACGGCAAGCTGGAGTGGACCCCTAACATCGACATGTGCTGCAAGAAGGCCGACCAGTGTCTTTTCTTTCTGCGGAAGCTCCGTGAGTTCAGGATCAACAGCACACCCTGAGCTTGTTCTATCTGTTAGTGGTCCAGTCCATCCTCCTCTACAACCATCTGTGCTTTTGCAGCTCCCTGAGTGATGCAGACAGGGCAAGGTTGAAGAAAATTGTGTATGCCGCAGGCAGGGCAATCGGTCGAGATCTCACATCCCTTGCTGACATTCACGTCAAGGCAAGCTCCAAGAAGTCCCGGGCCATTCTCCACGATCAGAGCCATCCGCAGAACCCTGCTCTGTCGGCCTGCACCTCTAGTCATGACTCTGGTCGACTGCTGTCCATGAGATGCAGGACATCCAGATATAAGGATTCTTTCCTGCCATCAGCCATCAGAACCCTGAACGAGGCTTGCAGGTGGAACTGAAAGTCGATGCCCTCGCTGGTAGATACAGTAATACAGTGATCATCCTGCCCCCTCCCCCTCCTCACTCCCAGTCCAGTCCATCCTTAAACTACCTCTCCCCCCCCCCCCCCCGTCTCCACCCCCCCCCCCCTCCCCCTCCCCCTCCCCTCCCCCCCCCCCCCCCCCCCCCCCCCCCCCCCCCCCCCATTGCCCACCATTAACCTGTACTGACCTCAGGATTATAATGTTGGAGTAATGATGATAATAATTGCAGTGATAATGATCATGAAAATAACAAAATTTTGAAACCCACGCACACTTACAGAGACTCATGATAGACATTCAAGCACATGCAGATATTCTGGCAAGCATAGGCACCCACACATATGCACTCACTCATGCATTCTTACGCATACGCACACACATACACAGAGAGACACTCACGCGCTTATACCCAGACACATGCACACCCACACATCCATGTGTACACACACACACACACACACACACACACACACACACACACACACACACACACACACATGCAGGCACATTTGCACACGCGCATGCACACACATGCTCACGCACACGGGCACACTCATACAATCAGACATGAGGGCACATGCCCACACACAGGCACACACAGTACTGACAAATGGTTACATACATATACTAGTCACATAAAGTTAAGCACAGTTTACATGTACCCGCATAATTTCCAAAATATAAAAGCCACGATTTTGAAATGGGAACAGATTTAATTCATTATCTTGTTCCAACGTACATTGAATTTCATTGGGATCGAATGAACGGTTGTTGATTTACAGACAATTAAACAGAGGGATGGGTCGAAATCAAAGTTCGCAAAATCTGTTCAGTTCACAAAATCATTTCAATAGTGGGTGTGACCACCGCCATTGGCGAGACATTCCACGCAGCGACTCCTCATCGAGTTGACCAGTGTTCTGATGACCCTCTGAGGGATTCTCTGCCATTCCAGTTGCAGCATTTGGAAGAGATCCTGGCGGTCTCTGGGAGGTGGATGGTTCTTCTTCACACGTCTCACCAACTCATCCCACATATGCTCGATGGGATTGAGGTCGGGACTATACGCCGGGAAGATCATCCTGTTGGCCTGCACAATGAAGTTTTCGGCCACCCGGGCCCTATGTGGCCGAGCATTGTCGTCTTGGAAGACTGCCATGGGTCCTATCCGTTGCATGGTCGGAACAACAACGAAAGGCGCCAGGATTTCATCCCGATAGCGGATGCCTGTGAGGTTTCCATCAATATGGTAGAGTGGTGTCTTGTGGTGGAGGCTGAAGGCACCCCCCATACCATAACAGATCCTCCCCCAAAGGCCCTGGTCTGGCGAACAGCTGCATCAATGTAACGTTCATCAACACGCCTCCAAACTCTAGTTCGGCCGTCATTGTTCAAGACTAAACCGCGACTCATCTGAAAAGAGGACCTGGGACCACTGTTGTTGGTTCCATCTCACATGACGATGGCAGAAAGCTCGGCGAGCCAGCCTATGGGCTGCTAGCAGTCGTGGTCGAACAGCTGGGCGACGTGATCTGAGGCCGAAGTGGTGAAGATGGTTTCGTATGGCTTGACGGCTGAGGATGGTGTTATTTGCCATACGAAGCTGCCTTTGGATGCTGGTGGAAGTGATATCCCGCTGCAATAGGGCCTGCCTCTCGATGAAACGATCTTCTCTGGGAGTAGTCTGCCTAGGCCGACCTGACCGTGGCCTCTCTTCACGCTGTTGTCGCCCTAAAAAACGCTGATTCAGTCTAACAATAACTGAATGATGCACACCAAGTCGTTCGCGCCACTTCAGCCTTTGCAATGCCATCTTGTATCCACGCAATCGCCCTGGTTTTGTCAAAGGTGCTAAGTAAGTTTTCTTCGTGGTGGCATGGTGAGGAGAAAAGGGCTGACAGTAACCAACCCCGCGCTTAAACAGCCAAAAGAAGGGGCATAAAACTCACTTGAGAGACTGCTCTTGCACGGGAAAAAAAAAATTTTTCATTTTACACATCTTGTGTCGCCAGCAAGCTTGATGCAAAACAGGCACAGTTAACGCAACTTTGCACTTTTTATCCCGCGCGGTAACGAGGTCACCAAGACCCCCGTGCGCACTACCAGTTGACACAGGCTGGATTACACACTGCTGTGTGAGTTTCCATCATTGGTTGGCGCATAACAAAAAAAAACAATGTTTTTTGGAGGGATGAATCAACCCCCTGTGTGCAAAGGCCTGTGCTTAACTTTATGTGACTAGTATATAATCAATGTGGTAGTGTTGTTGGGTATATTTTGTAGATCTAGTCCTTTGATGTTATTTTCATACAATGTGTATAAACCATGATATCTTGACAAATTTTAGTTTATGAATCTCTTTGTGTGTGATTGTGTGTGTGTGTGTGTGTGTGTGTGTGTGTGTGTGTGTGTGTGTGTACATGTGTCTGTACGTCTGTGTGCACGCATGCATGCATGTGTGTGTGTGTGTGTGTGTGTGTGTGTGTGTGTGTGTGTGTGTGTGTGTGTGTGTGTGTAGAAGATGGATTGTGATGTGTAGTTAAGTTGATATGTGGTGAGTGCTGATGTTTAATTTTAAGCTTATTAATTTGATTTTATTCTATTATATTTTACATTTTATTTTATGATGTGGTATTGCAATGTGTCACCACAAAATTATTTTCCGTCATGGACAAAGTAAACAACTTGTGAACTTGTCAGTGGAACCAGATCATGAGGGTTACCCTAATGTAAGACTCAATTTTGAGTCAACCTGGTTTAAACATTCTCTCCCCTGACAATCAGCTCAGAACCCCCCCTCCCCCCCCCCCCCCCCCCCCCCCCCCCCCCCCCCAATCATCGCATAAACGGATGCGTGATCAAACGTGTGGAAGAAACTCATCTGAATGCATACATTATTTTGACATCCAAGACAGCAACATTAAGGAATGAAAGTGGCAACTCATCTCAATGTATACATTATTTTAACATTCAAGAGAACAACATTAAGGTATGAAAGAGAACAATATTAAGGTATGAAAGAGAGCAATATTAAGGAATGAAAGAGGCAAAAAAATTGTTTATGATTAAAATGTTTTGAAAATCTAGCTCAGATTTCTTTTCCTCGTCAGAGAGAAATTTTTCATGACCTGCTCAATACTGGAACATTATAACAATGTAAGCCAACCAGGTATCTGTACAGGGCACTGCAGTCGTATAGACTTAAAAAGTGTGAGTTATGAGCACATAAATTCCTTTAGACAATGTAAAACACATGAACACACACATGTACAGATTCACAAACACACACGTGAGTGCACGTGCATTCATGAATGGAAAAAAAAACATACCCCAGACATAACACAGATGGTCATCCCGTTCATCACACAGTGTGCCTGGTTCACTACAGGATGATACCCTAGAATCATGTCCAGAACAAAAAAGGTCATCCAGTACCCCAAGGTCACCAAGTCAGACAAGGACAGATTGACCAGAAAAAGATGATATTGGTGTTTTCGTCGCTGAATACGTCCGACGACAACGATGATCAGAAGTCCGTTACCTAGGACACCGCATAAGATCATGATGCCCCCTACGGTTGCCAATAGTGCTCGTGCAGCAATGCTGAGGTTTTGTCCAACGAATGGTGAGGACAGGCCAGCGTCTGTGTTGTTTGTCGTGTTATTCATCGTGACTTTTGATTGATATACTCGTCTGTGTTGACAATACGGCGCACATTCATCGATCTTGTCAAAGTTGTGACAACGATTTTGGGTTGAAATACATGCGTGTTTCCGAGCCACCAGTTTCAGATTTTGACACTGTAATGCTGACCAGCGAACACCAGTTTATGATCAATGTAGCCTTAGCTTATGTTGCTTTACCAACGCAGTTGCCCAGGTTAAATGATGTTTATAAAATTTAATTGCAGCTGAGAAGATTGTTGTTTCTCTGGACGGCGAAGTCTTCTTTTTCAAGCTAATTTCTGAAAGTAGTTTATCACAGGAAATTTGACCATTTCCAAATAGTTTCTTTTTCACCACTTGTAGGCGTTGCCTCTCTTCTAGAATCAGGAGTTTTCGATGTCTTTATAGTTCATGTCATTTCAACAACTTAAAAAAAATCCTTCTCATTTAAATCGATGTCCATTTTTAATAATTGCTTTATTCAGTTTAAGCCAAACGTCGTAAATTTCTTCTTTCTAAACTGTTACTTGACATTCTCTACAAGAAAAAAATTCACAAAATCTTTAAAAAAAATTCTATTTAGACGGTTGTTTTAATGGAACAAAGCGGTTTAACCGCTGAAAATACGGAAGTTACATTTATTTTAATCCATTTTTGTACAGTATCATTCCCTTTTGCATACACATTGTTTTGTTATGCACTAAAAGTCAGCTTCATCAAGGTTTCTTCTTTTTTTGTGTGTGTGTACCAGGACGATGCTGTGATGAAGATCACAGACCGACGATCACTAGGTCAACATCTATCGAGTCCTGCCTTCTGACAAAGTGCGGTGCAGCCTCTCACGACTACACTTCAGAGTGATGCAACTCACACCGCCTCCATGAAACAAAGAGAGAACGAATGAAGGATCGCACAGATGCATAATTCTTTATCTGTCATTCGAAAACGGACACAAACAGATTACGTGAACTGGGACACTGGAGAAAAGCAACTGAACATCAAAACACCGGTGTTACGGAGAATAATGACTCTTTCTAAAGTGACTCCCTGGTTCGTTTTAGAATGGAGACAAATAAATAAAGGTATCAGATTTCTCATGGATTCAAGTCTTCCTAGGAGAATACAGACTCTCTTGTAGTTTATCAACTTCCACGGAAACGAAGAATACCGGCTCTGTAGAAAAACGATTCCTAGTTTACTCTTCAAATGTTTATGTGCATGCATATGTTATGTCAGATTGTCTCTTTATGCCAAGTTTGGTGCAAAATTTTAACTAACGACGCACACTGACAAATCAGTTGTCTCGAAAAACGATGACCACAGATCCAAGGGTTTTTTTTTTTTAATCTCCCCTGCAACCACTTTTACTTTGAAGAATCTGGAACGTGTCTAGCGATAAATAATGAGCAAAATCAGGACAAACTTTTCGTTGCTAACTTTATTTAGTTTGCGCAAAAGTTTTATGTTCTATATGTTTATGACTGAGTCTCTCACTGCCCACATTTTGAGAGTATGGTTGCCTTTTAGTTTACCTGAAAGCAAATCTTAGATGGAGCAGGGAACAGTAAACAGTAATTAACGAACAAGTGGGGTAACTCCTGCTCTCATGATAATGTAATACACGTCCATAACTCCAAACGAATGCTGCTTATGGCACCAAATCGCTTGGGAGAAACGACAACATAGAGCAAACAGAAAAAGAAAACAGGCGATGTCTGCCTATTTGTCCTATTTGTTCAATGTTGTCATTTCTGTTAGGCTTTTTGGTGTCATAAGCAGCATTCGTTTGGAGCTAAGGGCATGTGATTATTTCATCATGGAAGCTACAGTTACCCTTCTTGTTTGTTGATTTCTGTTTGTTTGTTCGTCTGTTTATTTGTGTGCACTTTCTAGTTTGTCTTTGATTGAACCTCCGTTCTTGCCAATCAGTGAATCATTCCAAACATATATCCGTGGCCATTTCTTTCACGAAAATTTTCGTTTTCAACTTTTATGTTTAACGTGTTTTTTTTTTTTTTTTTTTTTTTTTTTTTTATTGTTATTGTTTTTCTTTCTTTATGAATGCATTCATGTTCTGTTTGATCTGTATGATCATTAAGATCGGGCTGTTTTCAAGCCAGTTTATATATAACACGTTTGAGTTACTGACAAAAATGCCGTCCATACTGTTTCTTTATGCGATACTGTGTGAAATGAGAGGATAACAAACAAGTACAACTCTTTTTAACGCCTGGCAACGGTCTTTTCGAATTATCTGAAGAGTCTGGGGGCATGTCATTTTCTAATTAGCCAATACAACGAATTTCATGAATTTGTTCATCATCTGTGAAAGACTGTACAAGAAAAAAAAGGTTATTGTGAGTGACTTTTTAATCATTCAGCTTCGCTTGTGTTTCAGAATGCTAAGTGTTTATGAAATGCATAATTAAAACAAAAAAGGGGGGATTAGACATACGAGACTGTAATGTGTATGATGTGCTGTCCAGATATTTCAAGTCATTCATTCACTATCTGTGAAAGATATGTCACTCAAAAGGCTGTATTAAGAATTAATGTTAACCTGATTAAAGTATATATCAACGTGAAAATACAAAGGATTATTTTGAAGTCGGAAAGAAAAGAGAAGACTTACGAACACGAATTTGCGTTGAACAAATTTTTTATTTGTTTGTTTTAATTTTCACTTACTGATGTCTCTGAAAAGTGCAAGTAACAAAATCAAAACAACTAAACAAGTTTTTTGCAAAGGTGTCTTATATTTAGACGATCTCGAGTCATCTAAGTCTGGCAATGTTAATCAGGAAAGAAAACGACTACTGCTTTTATTTCATTATCACTTACTTTTTTTTTTTTTTTTTTTTTTTTTGCTGTCCCAACCTCTGCACCACCTCAGAGGCAGTGCACCCACACCGCTCATTCCGACACCCCGTCCACAGCCACAGCTCGGTCGGCCCCGCCGCAGCCCCGGCACCGGCAATCCACAGGGAGCAGTCAATGTCAAGTCGTCAAGAGCCAACCCACCGGAGGAGACACTGCACTGCTGCCGAGTCACTTCGGTGGTGTTCAGTGGCGCCTGTTCTGATCTAACATACACAGGACACCACCTACTAAGCCCCTACTGACGACAATAAATTGCTTAGTCGCGGAGCCAGTGTGAGTGAGCTCTCCCTCCGGGGGGCACCACCACGTCCGTCCAACGACAGCCCCCATGGACTCGGCGATACCGGTGACCCGACGGAACCAAGCCAAGGCCACAGACGCGGAGAGACATCGAAATTGAGGTCACCATGAGAGGAGGGCATGAAGGGCCACAGAACCTGAGACTTTTTTTTTGCT
Organism: Conus betulinus; assembly: GCA_016801955.1. NCBI lineage: Eukaryota > Metazoa > Mollusca > Gastropoda > Neogastropoda > Conidae > Conus > Conus betulinus. The sequence goes on along the minus strand of JADBJO010030858.1, from coordinate 361 downwards.
GCTGATCGATGAGAATGAGAATGATTAAGATGATGCTACGGATATCCATTTCATTTCAGGGGCTGTACTCTACGTTTGCTTTCATGATATACCCCAGGCGTCAACCAGGCCCGAGAGATACAGACACCTGTTGTGTTTGGTCAGGAATTCTGAGCAACACTCTCAGAAAGCATTCATTAAGTGGATGGATTTTGACTGTGTGGTCCCAGTCTTCCCAACAGAGTTCGCAGCAAACTCAACTTTGGGTAGGAGCCGGTCAGGGCAGAAAAAACCCACATGACTCTGATGGGATTCGAACCCACGACCTCCCAGCCAGGAATCCGCGACGCTAACCACTTCACCACGGCGGCTGTCCATTATC
>JADBJO010030857.1:0-17389 GCA_016801955.1 Conus betulinus | reverse complement strand
TGCTTTTGCATGCAGGCAATTTCGTTCATGTTGTGTCATAATCAATCGACCTCAGGAGTAGGAGGACGGGGATGGTAGGATAGGATGTCGGGAAGTGGATGGTCATAATTCTGCTGGAAACAGAGTAGAATCCTGCTGCAGCGTTTCAATGTTCTTGCTAACTTAAAAAACCCACTCTGTGCACATGTTACCTTTCTTCACTCTGGTGCAGGGATCATCATTGCCTTTCGGTATACTTCTCCATTACACACAAGAAATTCAACTGACTGTATATAGGAAAATGGGAGAGGGGATGTAGATATGCAGGCTTACCCAAATTTTCTTTTAAAGGCAGGTGTTGCGTGTTGTGAAAAGACAGAGGAAAACCCTGAATAACCCTCTCTTGTTTGAAGGGTGGGGTGGGGTGGAGGAAGATTCAAAATAGTCCTAGATTGACCCTTTGGGGAGGGGGGGGTGGTTGGCTAAGCCCCCAAAACCCACCTTTACAATGGGGGGGGTGGGGTGTAGGTTTTCAGGCTGGGTGGGGGGGGTGTTGTCTAACCTGGGGTTGTTTTTTTTTGGGGGGGGGTTTAAAGTCCCCGGGTAAGTTCCATAGGGGCTAGCCCAAACTTACCCGGAACGGGGGGTGCGTGTGGGGGGTAGGTTCAGCTGGGGGGGGGGGGGGTGGTAGTCGTTATAACTACTAGTCCTAGAATGACCCCCGGGTGGTAAAAAGCAGGCTAACCCAATGCAGATTACCAGTGATACCCGGGGTAGTTCCAGAGGGGGGTAAGAACGGGCTGTTACACAGGACAAACCCGATTTCAGCAGCTTGCCGCTCTAGACTGGCATACTTCTCAGTCTGTAGAGGTGCGCTTGCTCCATTCTGCTTTCGTATGGCTCAGTGAGTTCGATCAGAATCATCATTTGTTTTGATGAACCTGAGTGGGAGAACAATATCTGGTCTCATGCCACTCTTTTCAGATGATCGCCGCGGTGGTTCTCCCATTCTGAAAGGTAAGCACTGTGCATTCCCAGTCGTGTGCTCCATCCAGTAAACCCTTCCCCATGCTCTTGATGTCACAGCTGTTCCAGACCATGATTTGTGGTCTCGTGCCGTGTAGAACTTTATTTCTGGAGCGTCTGGTGGCATAGAGCTTCACACCAGCAGTGTTCACACCGCTTCTCGACGATCCATCCTGGATAGCACTTGGTTGTGCCTCCATGTGTACCATGTGTACCTTCCCTGGGTTAGCGCTGCTTTGCATGAACTCAGGACATGTTTCCACTATGTGTTTTTGCCCTGACACAGTGGACTGTAGGGTAGGGTCATCTGATTTCCCCCTTTTGACCAGATTCAAATTCGAGGGCAGGTCAGACACAGATCTGAGGATGAAGCTAACTGTAAGAGGTGCCGAGTGCCATATATCATCTCAGTGTGAGACTTCCTCTGCAGTGCGTGTTCCCAGTAGTCCACTTGTCCTTGTTGACCTTGCTGGACTGTTTTTTCTGGATTCTCTTGGGCGTCCTCTTCTTTCTTCAGCACCTCTATTACCATGTCTCTCTTTGCTTTCCCTTTTTTGCTTTTGACCACCATTTCATTTCTGTTGATCCCATCCCCTGTCCTTGTTGGTCTGAGTGTGGCCTGTTTTATTTCCTTGCTTGTGCTTACCACAAAGTCTTCTTCTGATGAGCTGACAGAGGTACATTCCCTTTAACGTTTAAAAGACCACTCACTCACATAAAACGCAGATAAGGTCTGGAGGAGAAGCCGTTTCTCAGGACAGATTATATTACAACACAGGTTTAGCCATTTGCGAGGTGTTCCCTCGGATTTTTAAGCATGGCATATAAGACTGTTCAGACTGATGGTCCTTTTTCTCTGTTCTTGGAAAACACATTCTGAATGATAACTATCACACTCGCATTCTTATATTTGCACTTCACTCCCTTGGTAAAAAAGACGAGTGATTCTAGAATCACATTCTTGTTTCTCTTTTAGTGTCCACAATCATCATGTTGATTATTCTGACACTTTTGTGTGTATGACCATTTTTTATCCCGCCATTAAGGCAGCCATACTCCAACCTTCGGGTAAGGTGCATGCTATGTGTAACGTGTCATCCATACCAACGGCCAAACTGGCCTTCTCTTTTTTCCGAAAGTTCTTGATGGGATTTTACTGTGTGTGCAAGATGATGATGTGCGTGCGTTTACAACACGGAACCTCGGTTTACAGTCTCATTTTAAGGACTGTGTGGGGAATGGAGTCAGTTGCAGAACTAATGTTAACTCCGAGGAGGGAAAAAAATCCCCCTGTACCGGAAACGACCCCACGACCCGGCGGAGATGCGAACCCACAACCCCAAGATTACGAGTCCTATGCTCTACCAACTGAGCTACTCCGGCCCTTAAAGACATAAGGTCGTCAATCACCACTAAACTTTTTGTTGCTGTTGTTGTTGTTGCTGTTGTTGTTGTTGTTGTTGTTGTTGTTGTTGTTGTTTGTCCACTTTCCAATCAAGCCTTCTATCAGAGTCAACCTTTTTTTTTAAAATTTTTATATATCCTTCCTGCCATTCCCTGTAACACCAACACCTTAGGCCAGGTTTGTCATATCAGTGATATTTTTCTATCAATCTTTGAATGATTACTGTTTTGCTGCTGCCTGTAAGACCGGCGATAAACGCAAGTGAACAGATGTGGCCAACGTGGATCTAGGGCTTTTTAACAACAAAAAATTGAGTTATTCCGTTTATGTCTACAATCACCTATACAAACTCCGAAAAAAATTGAAAAAAAGCTCCTCCTATCTCACATCTAACAAGGGGAAGAAATTTGCTGCTTATGAGACAGTTCGATCTCTCTTCTACCTCCCCCTCCTTCTTCCCCCCCCCCCCCACGCCCCCCACCCCCCCCCCCCCCCCCCCTGCCCCCCCCCCCCCCCTCCCCCCCCCCCCCACCCCCCCCACCCCCACCCCCCCCCCCCCCCCCCACCCCCCCCCCCCCCCCCCCCCCCCCCCCCCCGCCACTGTCTTCCGAACCAACTGTCCTTTCGACTCTTGTTGATGACCGCTTTCGCTCTAAGAGGTCAGATGACCCCGACACAATTAAGCTTTCAATTCACCCCCCTCACCACCAAGGCTTGAACACTCGATCCCTTGACCTCTTGACCCCTTGACCACTCTGATCCGTTGACCTCTTGGCCACTTTCTCCCCCTCTCCCCCTAGGGGTCATAAATTAGGTATAGGCCTAATACTGCTTACGGGCCTGTGTGAAACTGTTCTTAGGCCAACAGTAAAGTTTAAGATTTACGGCTTTCACATTTTTGTGGTGGTGTAAAGGTGGTGATAGTGGTGATAGCTCTGCTGCTGCCGTCGTTGATGTCAGTTGTCGCTTTGTGTGTGTGTGTGTGTGTGTGTGTTGTGTGTGTGTGTGTGTGTGTGTGTGTGTGTGTGTGTGTGTGTGAGCGTTCGCACGCATACATGTGCGTGGGTGTGGAAGTGTGTGTGTGTGTGTGTGTGTGTGTGTGTGTGTGTGTGTGTGTGTGTGTGTGTGTGTGTGTGTGTGTGTGTGTGTGGTGAGTGAGTGTGTGTGTGACAGAGAGAGAGGGAGAGGAGAGAGAGAAGGAGAGAGAGAGAGAGAGGAGAGAGAGAGGGAGAGAGAGAGAGAGAGAGAGAGAGAGATAGACAGAGACAGACAGGCAACAGAGAGAGAGAGAGAGAGAGAGAGAGAGAGAATGCAAAAAGGAAAAACCCAGAGAGACAGACATACAGATAAACATGGAAGGAGGAAGTGAGAAAGAGTCAGAGATCCATTGATTGACCAAAATAATCAAATCATACAAATGAATTATCATTCTTTTTATTTCTCTTCAAATCATTATCAGTTGAAGTTACACTGTTTATATAGCCAGCCGGTCACATCGTTCATTCTGGAGTAAGAGCATTTCAAAAGCATCAAAAAGCAAACTAATGTGAAATAATTTTTCATCATATTTCATGGCGCTATGTCTGGAGCGAGCTGAGTTCGCTTTGAAAATAAACAAAACATTTGACCGAGGTTACCTACCTACCTAGGCTCTTCGCTCTCATTCGACAGAATTTTCCATGCACATTTATGTTTGTCCTGATATTTGCGGTTACAAAACACTGCACAACTTTTATAACGAACACTGATATCATCATTGCTGTCCTCGAAGCAGAGAGAGAGAGAGAGAGAGGAGGGAGGGGTGGGGACTGAAGCCATGGCACCGCCATTTTCATGCACCTTCTCCAGGCATCAAGAGGACATGCTTCGCAACAGATATAGAAAGGTTAATATAATGAGTAGTTTTAACAGAAAAGATTGATTATTTACCGAAAGCCAAATATGAACATGTTTGTGTGTGTGTGTGTGTGTGTGTGTGTGTGTGTGTGTGTGTGTGTGTGTGTGTGTGTGTGTGTGTGTGTGTGTGTGTGTGTGTGTGTGTGTGTGTGTGTGTGTGTGTGTGTGTGAGTGTGTGTGTGTGTGTGTGTGTGTGTGTGTACGCGCGCGCGAGTGTGTGTGCGTGCGTACGTGTCCGTGTGTGTGTGTCTGTGTCTGTGGGGGGGGGGGGGGGGGGTGAGCGCGCGCGCGCGAGTGACAAAAGAAAAGAAAGGGAGGAATATAGATGGAGTGTACGTATGTAAAATCGTGAATATATATGCATAATCAATTGATATACTTTAAATGAGCAAAAAGGTCACCATATAAATGTTCGCAGTCTGATTAAAAGAATCAAGGCCTTGAAACAGAAAAGTGTTGTTCTTTTACATCCATTTGCAATTCACGATATGTTATCACCCCTTCAGTGATAACCAGCAGCTCTTCATGTTGATCTCTTCAGTGCGTCACGTCAGTCGAAATAAAAGGGGAGCTGACTCTCTGACATCCGCTTCTTGAAGAGAGCGTCAAGTTGTTCACTCTGCGCCACTGTGAACCAGTTCTTCCAGTCTCCGATCTCTCCTGCGGACAGTTAATCATTGTTTGTTCAACTAGTGGAAGACAGCCTGTTGTATGAGATCTAGGTTAAAAGCAAAGTTGCACAATTCCTGGCTGCTGTCTGCGCTGACGTGACTGATAATGTTTGAGTTATTCAACAGTGGAATTGACTGCTGGCACATTTTTACCTCCCTTTACCATTTCTTTTTTTTTTTTTGTGTTTTGTTTTTGTTTTGTTTTAGGGGACGTGACCAATGACAATGAATACATGGTACAACAGTGAGTCACACTGTCATCAATGACGATGAATACATGGTACAACAGTGAATTATACTGTCATCAATGACAATGAATGCATGGTACAACAGTAAATTATACTGTCATCTATTGACAATGAATACATGGTACAACAGTGAATTTTACTGTGATCAATGACAATGAATATATAGTACAACAGTGAATAATACTTTCACTAATGAAAATGAATACATGGTACAACAGTGAATTATACTGTGATCAATGACAATGAATGCATGGTACAACAGTGAATTATACTGTCATCCCAATGTAACGTGCGACACAAATGACAATGAATATATGGTACAACAGTGAATTATACTGTCATCAATGACAATGAATACATGGTACAACAGTGAATTATACTGTCATCAATGACGATGAATACATGGTACAACAATGAATAATACTGTCATCAATGAGAATGAATACATGGTACATGTACAACAGTGAATAATAATGTCATTAATGGAAATTAATACATGGTACAACAGTGAATAATACTGTCATCAATGATAATGAACACATGGTACAACAGTGAATTATACTGTCATCAATGGCAATGAATACATGGTACAACAGTGAATATATACTGTCATCCCAACTTAAGGTGTGTCCAATGACAATGACTACATGGTACAACAGTGACTCATACTGTCATCCCAACATAAGCATGAGATCAAATATAAAACTGAAAACAGTTTACCATCTTATTCAGAGAAATTGTGGAAAGACAAAAAAAAAGTAATACATTCGCACATTCGTGGATTCACGAAGTAACATTTACACCAAGCAAATTTGATAATTCCATATACAGCAGATCGAGATGTAGTCGATCAATACAATGGGCACTTATTTCATGTTCATTATTCCTTTTATATATTGAACTGTACATTAATAAATCAGAAATCTAAAATCGAAATTTTGTTGCATAGATGGATCATCATAATCACCACCCATTACTTTTCTCTTCTGTATCATTTATATTTTTTACCACTAAGCACTATCATTAAAGTACCAAAATCACTACCATCACTAATATATCATACCACTAAACAATGATTACAAAAACAAACTGCAAATCCTAATGTTTCACCACTCTCCACCCCCACCCCCACACCTTTTTCTCTCCCCTCCAGTGTTTTGCCATTACTAACACTACAACTATTATCGTCGTATATCATAAAAAAAAAATTTTTTTAAGTCCTCTTACTATTTACGTTTTCATCATCGCCACTATCATCACAATTATTGCTATTGTTACCATTATTATCATTGCCATCATTATCATTTCAACTCCCATGATCCCCTTCTTAACGGCCTCGTTTTCATCCAACAGCCATTTTGCGCCGAATATGAGAAGATAAGTGGTTGCTCATTCTTCGTTTTCGTGGTCGTTAATGTTGTATGGTTTTGCCTGAGGAAGACCCGAGAGGTCGAAATGCCTTGTGTTTTGTCCTGTTATCTGTTTGTCTGTACCGTGTGGTGGAACTAATGTCGTTTCTTTTGAAAACTTGCTTCATTTTCCGCCCTCAGTTACCTCTTGAAACTAAATCTTGTTGATATGTTTTGGATAAATCTGCCCAAGTCCAAAGGTAATTTGGACCCAGGTCTAAAGATGTCTTGAATTTCCTATAGTTTATACATCTGTCACATCATAATTCCATTTTTTGCCATAATCAGTCAATTTCCCTTTTTAACACTCATTCTACATAATGTAGGCTTCCTACATTTGCTTTTCCTATATATAACAGAAGTCAAAAGTACTCAAAACATCACGAACTTCGGAAGCCCATTTGACTTTTCCTCTATTTGACAAATCTAATAGCATTTCATATGCTGAGAGAGAGAGAGAGAGAGAGAGAGAGAGGAGAGAGAGTAGAGAGAGAGAGAGAGAGAGAGACAGACAGAGAGACAGACAGAGAGACAGACAGACAGACAGACAGACAGAGGAGAAGCATCGAGCAAGAGACATGCAATGTTAGACGGTATGTTAAATTTGCACGAGACTTGAAGCCTGAGTTTCATTTTAAAGGGAAAAAATCGGTGCATTGTGCTGAGCTGAACATATGAACTACATTGTTCGATTCGAGCTGTCATATGCGCCATCCAGTACTGGAGTTGGAACAAATGAAGGGGAAGCATTGTGACAGATGTGACAGATGCATCGCGCATGTCAGTATGTCGTCTGTGTTTTTGGTGCCTGGGTGCAATGTGTGTGCCGTACACCATTCATTCCTGTTCTCGCCGAGTGGCGCCGACTCTGTTGTCCATGATTAGCCTCATGACAGAAAGCGTAAAAGTAAAGCTCATTGCCTGCTACATGGAAGAGTGCACCCCGTCTGCAGCCTGTCGCTATTAAATTGAAGATAGCCGTGATTATATCCTCCCAAATGATGACCACAAGCCTGTTTCGGAAATGACATGATTTGTTAGGCAAGGGACATAGTTGGACAACAACCACTCAGTTTCAGGCTCATCTAGCGAATGTCTACCGTAACCACCATCGTGGACAAAATGGATTTTACAGTTTCTTGTCAGTTAGACCCCGTATGATCAGTGTTAACAAAAATACCAAACTAAACAAGACCTAATGCTATGAACACCCAGCTAAACAATTTTGCTTGTTGGGGGGGTAGCGGCTAGCAGACAGGGCTGTTTAATCGTTGTTTGCTGGTTGTGTCTTGTACCTTTGTGGTAGGATTTGTGCCCCCGCTGTTCACCCCTTCCCCCAGTCGAGAGTTTGGGAATTCTTTGGGTTTATTTGTTAGTGATGTCTGCTACCCTTCGCTGTCTAGTTGGTGTCGTGGTGTGTTGGTCTATGGTGTGTCAGAGTGCGCACTGTGACTCTGCTGCCAATAAATGAGTTATAAATCCCACTGGTACCGTCTCGTGCTGTGTGGGTGGGCCGTAGCTCGCACTACAATTCTTGTGCGCACTAGCTCGAAGCCTGTCTTTGTTGACACATGCTAATGTTCCACCAGAGTTTGTAATATTGTTCTGCCTGGATTTTCCCACAGCATGTGTCCTCTCTCTGTTCTGTTTCTTTTCATCTGTCTTATATCCACTCTAATAAAGTTGTAGAGAGCGCACTCTGCAGTATCATTGAACCCGACCCGACTGCCCTGTTTACTCAACCACTTTTCACAGATGTAATGTCACGGCCGACAGTAGTTTCACAATAATCTTACTACAATTGACTTGTTCACCGAGCCAACATTCTTCCCGGAGGGCTTCTTTATCTAGCTCGTTAGCGGCACACATATGTATCTCCTGGAGACAGTGTCCAGCTGCATGCGTAGCAACACAAACACCTTAAACATTGCCACAATAATCTAACAGAGTACCTTGCACAGTCCACAACTGCCCAAGTCCAGAAGATACCCACATTCAGCATTATGGGCGGTATATCATGATACACGTTTCCAGTCTGTGTAGCCCATCTTTTCATTCATAGCTTTCCTTCGTACTTTCAATTAGTGCAATCGGAAGTGAATTCTGTGCTGCACCGTCTTTACAAGATGGTGGAACAAATGAGTAGCACTTGACCCCTTCATGGTGGTTATCTAATGTATGTCACCAGCCCATCCGTAATCTGGTAATCTCCAAAAGGCGTCTACTCATACTCCAGCTAGGTTTTTATCTCTTGCAGCCGGTAGTGGAAGCAGCCTGCAAGAAAGGGTTAAGTGCTATTCACACCAAAAAGCCATATGTGCTTCAATTTTCTTGGCCGTTTACTAACATTACCATTACAGACTTGGTTGGGTGCGCTGTGGAGGAGCTGGCGATCGTACTGTGAATGGGGAAAAACCTAGTAGGTAAACAATAGGATCAGCGCCACCCTTTACAACAACAAACAAAAAAATCAAGCAAAGCAGAGTGTTTTAAGAAAATCTCGTTTAAGAATGGGTGAAACTAATAGGAGGGTTTGGAGTACAATAAAACAACAAGAAAGATAAAAAAAATACTTAGGATTACCAAATTCATTGGCTAAGCGGCCGTTCATGTATCCGTCTCACAGGTAGAGTAGCTACAATCTCAGATTCAACATCCATGACCACAATGACCCGCTGATGGACGTGACCCCAATGGTTCAATCTAGGAAATTGATCACCCAGACTGCTACAATCGATCATTCTCATCATGGCAACTATCAATACTCACCGAAGGCTAAATGGACCCGATTGAAATGAAACCTGTTGGCGTCTAACAAAAGCCTCGACATTTTACACACAGGCACCACACACACAAGTCAGCTATGTCACACACAATTAGTTTGCAGACCCTTTGCCGATGAAGTCTGCATTGAGACGGCGTGAAGGATCAGTCATACCCCTGAAAAGAGTAATTTCAGTGTGTCTCTTATTTCGCCAAGGGGAACAATCATTCCCCCGAGCCATCTTGCACGGACACAAGTCGTTCATCAGATGTTAACCCTTTATTGACTCTGCCACCCCCGTCTCACTTGCTACCCTTTGAGACACTTACTATACATTGCTCCCAATGCTAATAACATGAATGATAGTATAGTAGTAATAAGTAGTAGTAGCAGTAGTGGTGGTGGTGGTGGTGGTATCTCAGTGTTATTAGTAGAGTAGTAGTAGTAGTACACTAAATAGTTAGTTCGTAATACGTAGACTTACTGTTATAGGCCGCTGAATTAGCACAGTCTCGTGTACCCAACGGGCTGCCTACCATAGTATTGTCGACTGAAGAGCTGCCTGCCGGCGTTTCATGTCATCGTTTTCCCGTGCATCCATTGCAATACCGTTCACTCAGTTTCCTTACTTCCTTCATTCTTTCATCTGGATTTCTCACGCAAGGTGCATGTTATGTATACCGGTCTATCCCATTTTTGTCGTGTTAATGGCATGTTACGCTTTGGATACCTTTCCTATTCCTTTAAATGTCTCGCAGGCTTGCTTCCTGTTCTCAAGTCTCTCCTGTCTTCTCCATCGCCTAACTGCTGCCCCGCCCCCACCTCATTGTCGCTTGTCTCATGGTCTCGCTCCCCTCTGTCTCTGTCTCTCCTGCCTTTGTCTCTCTCTCTTTCTTCCTCCCTTGCCTTGTCTCTCTCAGCCGTCTCATCTCGCTCCACTTTCTCTCTGATCCCCCCCCCCCGCCCCCACTGTCTTTGTAATCGGTGACTGGGGATCTTCCATGGTAAGACTAAAAATGCGCATGAATACGGATTGGTTTGTATGGGAAAATCAGGAGTCCCAACACACTAGTAAATGTGTTGATTGTAGTTGTCAGGCCTATTGAACTCTCATGCATTGTAGACAGCACCGCCGTTACACATATTAACAGAATGTCGCGGAAGTGAGGTTGCAACGGTTATTGTTACATTTGAAATGTAGCATAACCCGTACAGTCTTCGGTAGTTCATATGATCTAGCCTCCCTTTAACATCGAAGTTATAGAAATTTAAACGGTCGTGTGATACTCTGTTCCTTATCCGTCAGGAATTCACAAAAAATGAAGTTTCGTTTGTATTCTTTCACACGTCCGCAGAATTACGTTGATCTTAGGCAACGTAGTGTATTCCAACCTTTGTACTTAAGACATCCTTCATTCTTCGCAGTATTTCGTCCGCATGACATCGACAGATCCCCTGGCATATTTCTTGCTCAGTCCCACTTTGGAAATGGATGATATTCCAGTGCACAGATCCTACCATGTCTAGTTCCACAAATTATCCTGATCATGTTGCACCTGGACAGCTACATATGTTAAGATGTTTATCTTGAATCTGAACAGAAGTAAGCAGTAAGGCCTGATTATGGTATTTCATTATACAGGTTTGTTTGATTGCATCGTCTTCCAGTATAGTAGGAATCCCTTTTTTACCATAGTTAACAGAAGTTGATTGAAGCAAAGTTTCCAAATCGTCTGGAATTACAATCTTCATTAAGTCACGTAATAAAAATGAGATCGAACGATCTTTGTTAACCACTATCGCCCAGTCCTCTTTGCTCAGCATGCGTTGGAAAGTTCTGTTTAGATGTATCCAAGCAGTTTTCCGATTTTTTTTTTTTTATGGACCGAATGATATCCTCTTTTACCTTCCAATCCGGGTTTATCGCCTTGTGACGGACACACAGTCCACGTTATTAGTATCTAGAACGATTTAGTTCCTCATTTTGATAGTGGAATCACATTACGCAACTGTGGACTTTGACCTTTTCTAAAGCTTTGGGACCGTGTCTGGCCAGTAGGGCCTCATCTAACTTGAAGGCAATGGATACAGGGAAGTTGTTAGCATGGTTCACCGATTATCTCTCCGATCGGTATCAGATTCCTTGTAATCAAGGGTGACCAATCAACTATTTTCAGAATCCCTGCAGGTTCCCCAGCTATGGCTTTAACTTCTTGGACGCTTCGTCATTCGCTTATTTTACATTAATGACATTTACGACAGTATCAAGATCAAAGTTTAAACTTATCTTGCGGACGAACCAGCAGGTCCACTAATACACTTCACGTGCAAGCCGTAAACCCTAGAATTCATCACGGAATACTTTTATTTATCGATCTTTCGTATTACCTAATTTTGACTATGCAGATGTTGTGTGGGACAACTGCTCCGAAATGCAATCCATCTCTCTTGAAAACTTACACTTAGAAGCTATAAGAACAATTACTGGAGCTGTTCGTGGAACAAGTCATCAAAAATTATATGAAGAATCTGGATTTTGCTCACTCTAAGGAAAGGCGGAAAAGACATAAAATTATATATTATTATAAAATGATAAATGGCATGTGTCCGGTTTATTTACTTGATCTTCTGCCTGGTCTTGTTTCGGACAGGAATCCTTATCACAGGAGAAGACCGTTAGAGCGTACAACTCCAAAATGCAACACTGAGATATATCGGAAATCCTTCATTCCTTCAAACTACATCTTTATGGAATAGTCTCCCAGATCATATTAAAACCAGTCCATCTTTAAGCGTAGTCAAGCATCATTATCGGCTGATGATCCTGTCATACCACCGTACTTTTACCATGGCGAGAGAAAAAAACCAAATCATTCATTGCCGTCTTCGTCTTGGAATCAGTGATCTGAGATACGATATGTTCAACCGCCATCTAATTAACGACCCACTGTGTGAGTGTGGTAATGGGGAGGAAACAGCTGAACACTATTTTCTGTCGTGTCCTCGTTTCAATGAAACCCGCACACAAACTATTTCCGATCTCCCATCACACTACAGAAATGTTCAAAGTCTGTTAAAAGGTGACCGTAATCTGCATATAGATACCAATATATTGATATTTGAAGCTGTTCATAGTTTATCTCTGGAAGCAACCGATTTTAGATACATTGTCTTTTGGAGGTTCCAGGTATGACAAAAGAAGATTGTATTAAAAATGTTGCCGTTATTTCAAATTGTGATGATAACAAATTAGTGTGCCTGTGGTGTGTTTCTCATGGTCTCTCTTCGTTAATCTCCGTTCTTTCTTTATCTCTCTTTTTTTTTTTTTCTTTTTTTTTTCTTTTTTTTTTTTTTTTTTTTTTAATTATTTTTTCTTTTTAAATTATTTTTTCTCTTTCCGGGAAAGGGGAGGGGGCGGGGGTGTTCTCTTTTCGTATTCTTCATGCGATTTATAAACTTTAAACTGTCAATTGTTTTCATAAAAATAATGTAATATTTGTATTACTGTAGCCGCCAGGTAAATTAGTTGTGTATTGTCATTTTTAGGCAGCACTATAAGCATTCAGCTTGTTGCTGCTCACTTTGTATTGTGTAACTGTACGTACCTGTGATTAAAGATTTGTTTAAACCAGACAGACAGACGGACAGACAGAGATTTCCGACCTTTCCGGTACAATCTAGGAGCTCCCTCTTTCCATACATCTTCTCCATGTATTTGTGGGTCTTGAGGCTCTTTGGCTGCTCTCAGCTTGGAGAACTGACAGGCTTCGGCGATGTTTTCACACAGTTGTCTGCTCCTGTTGAGTCCCAGGAACTGGTTGATCTTCATGATTTGTCCCACAGGATCCTGTCACACACAGCTGTAGAGGTTGGGCTGTGGGACCTTTCAGATGGTGGATGTCCATAGACAAACGACTAACTCTAATATTCCTTTTTTTCTTTACCTTTTGTTTCTTTTTAGCCATCAGATTTCCAAAGTTTCCTTTTTGCCGGTTAATTAAGGGATGAATGTCTGGACGATCCGTAATGGTTGTATAAAGTGATCAGAGGTATGAAGGGCAGTACTAAAACCGCGTTTGTTAAAAAACAACAACAACAACACAAACAATCAAAAACTACACGATTGATCACGCATGCTTGAGCTCTTATACACACACACACACACACACACACACACACACACACACACACACACACACACACACACACATACACACACACACACACACACGCACGCACGCACGCACGCACGCACGCGCGCGCGCGCACGCGCGCGCACACACTCACACACACACACACACACACACACACACACACACACAACACACACACACACCACACACACAGGCGCGAGAGCGAGCACCTGAGTGTACGCAAGCACACACACAAACGTCATACAAACATCACACAGTAATCACCTTCTTCATCAGCTCATAGCAGGAGAGGAAGACAAGGTCCGGATGTTCTCTGGCTGCATTCTCATAGTCCAGGACATGGTCAAACCAGTTCCCATACCAGTCTGTGGACATGGTTTGAGGACAAAACAATTATAACGGAAATGGAATGAAGACGGGTGGGGATTCTTTTTTAATGGAGTTTGAGTAGGATCGCACAGGATCTTTTTGAATGGCAAGAACATTTGAAAGAGAGTGACATGATAAATGCAGTGCATCTAAGCACTTTGAGGATGCTTTCAAAATGGTAGAGTCACTTTGCTATGACCTCAAATGAAAAACCATGGATTCTGAGCGTTCACAGATGTAGAAAATGGAAAGAATTCAATTCTTCTCTATGTTTACATGTATGATCGTCTATCGACTGGATGCTTTCTTTACGCTCCTGATCTTGTATCGAGTTGGTTACATCGTCACGTACATTCCTCAGATTAATTCAACCAGCAGTCTATTTTATTTCTTACTGTAATTAAACAGTTTTCTATCTCAAATCATTTTAGGCATAACGACAGAATCAGTAATATCACTACAATGCAGTCATATATCATAAGGAAATTCGCCATTTCTGCCACTATTACAATATCCGTTGAAAACAACACAGTCTAGCGTTTTAAAAAATTCAGAATGGGCTTTCGAGAATTATTTACAGTATTATCTTTTGATTTTCTAATAAACACTCCATCTGCATCATCATCGTCACCGTCATCAGTTCTACCCTTTGGAAATGTGGTAGGTCTGACATGTCTTCAGAAGTTGGCAGCTCACTATCTGTTTTCTGCATTAAGGTCACCACGTATACGATAGCAGAGATCTTCATAGTGGGTCACTTAGTGTAGGTTTCTAAATAACAATATCATCCTTACATCTAAATTATCATGGACAAGACTATGCGCGGACACAATACAACAAGCAAACAAGACTACGTCCTTGTCCGAAGTAAAACACTGACCTGTTCTTATTTCACTGCTTTTATGACAAAACTCTCTTGCTTCGGCACAAAAAAAAATTGTCACCTGCTGAAAAAAAAAACCACTAGAAAAAAACCAAAGGTTAAGAAATGTTTCCGTTACACTAGCAATGTCGCACTTACTGACATAATTCATGAATGCAGAGTCACGTAGTCTGTCGCAATAAGTTTTGCACTTTGCACACAGGTCCATTCAATGCACTTGAGCGGTCTGACCTGTCCCTATTCTGATTTCTTTCCAGGACGCATGGATACAGTGCCTCTTTTTAGAATTGTCTCTCTGCCCGGACTTTTGTTGACTGCAGTATAGGTGACGGACTGTTCTGTGGCCCAAACATCGTGGCGAGTTGGCTGTTTCTTGCCGAAAACCACTGTCTTGCTGTCTTGGAAATTGCTGCTTGCTGGGAAGGCAGCGTGTTCAGGGGAATCCACGTCGCTAAGTCGTGCCCTTTGACCTGCAAGTTCTGGTGACAACTCCATGAACAGGTGCTGGCGGACATATCGGTTAGCACCAGAAGAAACTTCTAAGCTATCGTCGTCCCAAACACTGCCAGCCGGCCGTTCATGCGAGCAGGCCACCTTGTCCTGGTTTCTGGCTTCAGAAACCACCCTGGATTGATGGCTCGCTGGCGACTCCAGTCACTGACCGCCTCAACGCTCGATTTTCTGGCAGTCTGGTCTCAGAAGTTTCGATTGATCAGCGCAGCCATTTTGTCCGTCAAGCGATTTGAATTTGACGATCATTGGTCTCGGTACATCTGTTTTAGTTTCCTCTTATCCGGCTGGCGCGCTCGATGTAGTCTTCAGGTCCATGTCTGCTGCTGGTCGACACTGTCGCTGCACTTCATTACTTGCATAGTGCGGGCACCTTACCTATCTTCAGTCTGTCCTGTGTGTTGAATCTTGAACATTCGGACAGTTCCTTCCTCGAAATCTTCTTGAACAACAGAACTCATAACTCACGTCCTGCTTCCAAGCACTTTGTCTTGTTTTGCTTTGTTTTGTTTCAAACTAATTTTTGTTATCACACCACTGATTATTCCCAAGTGCACCAAAATGGATATAGGACATCAGCAAATCTGCATGGTCAGAGATAAGTTCAAGATCTGAGCTTAAACGGTCAAGGTCAAAAACATAGCAGTAATTACTGAAAAAGTGCATGCATAAGTGATTTCAGTTCCCGCAACTAATCTTTATCCACATAATGCAGTGTTAATCATGTTGAGAGTTGCCATTGTTTCAAAAGTCGAGGTCAGAGGTCAAAGATTAATCATTATTTTACTATAACATAAGAGATGATAATAATATATACAAAATTTGCAAAGCGTGATGGAGCTACCTTTAGCGCATTCAACCTTGTCAAGTTGAGCTGTAACTGTCAGTAGACAGCATGGAAGTGAACGTCAGGAGTAAAAGACCAAAGCCACAGTCAAATGCCATTCACAATATATTGGAAATACATGAAAAGATTTCCAATGTCTGGTTTATGATTTGTTTTGTGACTCCTTATCGATTGGACAGGTGTCAAGCGTGAGGTGTTGAAGACGAAGCATTCCTGTTAATGTTCTTATCGTAGTATTATGAGTCGTGCTCACACTGTTGCTGATTCTGTAAAATTCCTACGCTCATTTATTCTAGGAGTATCCCAACCAGAGGTCGTAGAGTATTATATAGACGGACTTTTTGTGTGGTTGTTGTTGTTTGTTTGGTTGCTGTCTGTCATGGTTTGTGGGGGAGGGGTTGTTTGGTAGGCCGGCTGATTTGTTTTGGTTGTTTTTCATTTCACCCACCACAAACACTTACATCCACTGTTTTACCCAATCATGAGATCAAAGAAATGCGACCAGGTCCCCATATAAGGTGGCATCCATAGGGTGCTATGTGCAAGGTTGTAAAAAAGACACCCAAGAAATCTTTGGGACGTACGGGAGGTGTAGATCTGACATTGACTAGTCTTTCTTTCACTGCTGTGGCAGCAGAGGAATCTGTGAACATGGCAAAACATCAGCCCGTACAACCATCCATGTGACAGTCGGGATCTACAAACAATACACAAAAGACAACCGACCTCTCTCTCCCTCCTTACTATATCCCATCTACTCCTCTCCCTCTCCCCTCCTCTCTCCCTTCTTACTCGCTCTCTCTCTCCAACACACACAACACCAAATCCTCACGCACACACACCACCACCACACAAACAGACGCCCGCGACGAGCGCACGCCGGCGTCTGACCAAACATGACACCACCAATCCAACCACACTACAACACCGTCCTCTCTCTCTCTTCTCGGTCTCACACACCACCATACAACAAACACACCCAACAACACACCCACACCACACACACACGCACGAGCGCATTGCACGACATGCACGCAAGCACGCACGCACGACGCACCGCCCACACCACACACACCACACACACAACATCACACACCAAACACACACACACACACACAATAATCCTACTCTTCTCTCTCTCTCCAACACACACAAAACACAAACAACAACAAAAACCGCGCGCGCGAGTACACACACACACCAAACACACAACACACACAACAAACCA
>JADBJO010030856.1:5000-17390 GCA_016801955.1 Conus betulinus | reverse complement strand
AGCAGACGACGACGACGACGAGGACGATGCGCGACGATGATATAATGATGATGATAAATGGTGGTGGTGGTGGGGTGGGGTGGTGGTGAGGGTGCCGAACCATGCGACTGGCCAAAAAAAAAAAAAAAAAAAAAAAACAAACCAAACAAACAAATTCTTACGGGAGAAATTCCGATGCAGGACCGCTGCTTGTCGGTATGCCAAAGGCAGCTGGTATCCGTGGTCATCTCCGATCTCTTTGCTCCGCCCAAAGAAGATGATGAAAGAGACCGTGAAGCCCAGGACGATTCCAATGCAGAAAATGAAGATGCACACGCCCTGAACACAGACAGACACAGAATATGTCATCAGACAGGTAGAAGAAGAAGAAGAAGAAGAAGAAGAAGAAGAAGAAGAAGAAGAAGAAGAAGAAGAAGAAGGAACAACACAACAACAACAAACAACAGCAACACAACAACAACTACTACAAGAAAAACAAGAAGAAGAAGGAGAAGAACAAGAACTAGAAGAACAAGAGGAGGAAAAGAGGAGAAGGGGGGTACAAAAACGAGAAGAAGAAACACAAGAAGAAGAACAGAAGAACCATAAGACAAGAGAAAGAACAAATCATGAGAAAGAAGAGGAGGAAGAAGAGATGAAGAAGTCGAATATACAGGGATTGTGTTGTTCTTGTTGTTTTGTTGTTGTTGTTGCTGCTGCTGCTGCTGCTGCTGCTGATGATGATGATGATGATGATGCTGATGATGTGATAATGATAAAAACGATTTTAAAAAGCACAAAAGCCTGAAGACACAAACTCAAAACAAAGTATGAGATAGAGTGAATGTTATAGGTAAACTAGTCCAATACATTTGTGCCACCACCGACCACAAGGCAATGAGGGGAGATAATTCGTTGTTCACTGTCAAGGGTGAGAGTAAATATGAACATCTAGACACCGACTCACAAGACAAACTACAAGCCAGTTAATAATCATTATTTAATCATACGTTCTGACTTACAAGAAAAGAAAAACGAGAATGAGAATGAGGTGCTGTGCTGTAGCTATCGAGAGAGAGAGAGAGAGAGAGAGAGAGAGAGGAGAGAGAGAGAGAGAGAGAGAGAGAGAGACGAGAGAGAGAGAGAGAAAGCGAATGCGAATGGAATGTTTAATGCATATAGGCAACAGTCATCTTGCACAATGCTAGTGGGAGATATTGGGGACGTGGGTGAGTAAGAGAATGGGTAGATGGCGGGGAAGACAACAGCACGTACATACAAAATCACACTTTCTGATATACACAAATACTTTCAAAGTAAATAACCTTAGCTAAGATATAAACTCACTCATTCAACATAACTATAAGGTTCAACAAGCTCATCATAACTCCGATTATGAGCGTTCTGACTTGGAGAAAAGAAAACACACAACACTTCTACAGCTCATTATATTACAGAAGCTATGTCTTGCTTAAGACCATGATGTATTCCAAACGCAGTTAACTGTTTTATTTGTGTCTACGCTTTAAGTGAGTGAAATATGTATTTTGCCACTGCACGAGATAACTGTTTATCTAGACCATTCAAAAGAATTTCTAACGGAACATTAAAATAGAGACCCAGAAACCTGTCTCTTAAATCAGCTATACAAAGGACATACATATATAAGATGTTTTTTCATCCTCTTCCGCATTCATACAATAGGGGCAAAATATCACGACGGGATTTTCACAAAACCTCTCGGTATTGTTTCTTATAGGGAGTACCCCAAGTCTTGCCTGTGTCAAAGCCACTCTTAAGGCAAAAGATGTACAGAAACTAAAAATAATGACTAATTCTAAACCACACTGTGAAGATCTGTACAAGATATACTGTAAAGATATGTAAAAGACATATCTGTTTTTATCCCTAATCGATGCCGACCATTCTTGAACATACATGTCAACTAGCCTCTGTTTTTGAAAATGGGTAAAAAACACTCTTACGTCATCCACTCCTTGCCGTAGCCAAACATAACTAAAATCCGGTGCTGCCTAGAATTTCTCTGATCCCTGTTACCCAGCACCTTATGCCCTGATCATCAAGGTTACTTGCATAAGAGACGCCTGTTTAGGTAATCTATTCAGGCCCATGTCTAATAATCTAAGCCAATATTTCAATGCTTTCATGTGTGAATTTATGTATAAGGGATGCCTGCTTAATTCTGAATATACAAGTTTATTAGAAGTTTTAAGTGGAACGCCAAGGAATCTTTTACAGGCTACTAAGTGTACTTTCTCAATGTGCTCTAAACGTTGCAGACCCCATATTTCCGCTGAGTACAATAACATTGGCTGGATGGTAGGAATCAGATATTTTAAAGACGAGTTCGCGAGGCATTTTCTTTGCAATTGTTAAACGCAGGACACAGAAGGTAAAGTGTTTTCTTTGCCTTTCGTTACCATGTGATCTATTCCAAGATTCACACTAAGCATGGTAGTATATGTGAAAGACAGGTACAATCGCTGTTGACTGTCTCGATTTCTTCACCGTCACAATACCATTTTTCTCGTCTGCTTAAATAGCCTTCCTTCCTGAACACCTGACTTAAGTCTTAGACTTGTTAACATCTAATTTTAACCTACGACAACATGTTTTCAATGAGTTTAGTCGTGCTTGTAGACCACCTGGTGTTGTAGAAATTAGAGCTACATCATCAGCAAGAGCAAAAATGAAGATCTCAATAAAGCTAGGAAGCAGTTGCACTCCATAGACCACCCGTTTCATTGATGTGGTTGGCCAATTGTGATGAAGAGTGAAACCGTGTCGGACTTAAGCCACATCCTTGTCTTACACCAACAGGGCGTCAAAGAACTCCTAGAATCTCCATTGCGTCGTACACATGAAACGAGAGAATCATACATGGACTTCAGTCAACATAAAAATTCCCCTGTATTCCTTCAGTACACAAGGCCTGTAGCAATTTGTCATGGTGAACCGAATCAAAATAATTTTCTGAAATCCACAAAGGCAACATAAAGTTTTCGACCTTTTGAACATAACATCTCTGGACAATGGAGTATAAATTGAATATATGATCAACCATTGAATAATTGTTTCTAAAAACCAGCTTGATTTTCAACAATTATGTTACTTTCCTCTAACCATGAACACAATCTCTGGTTCAGAATTGAAGTAAAGCATTTACCAGTGACATAAATCAAAGATACACATCTATGATCATCAGGGTCATCTATGTTTCCATTTTTGAAATAGGCACTACAATGGCTTTCGACCATTCATATGGATACACACCATTATCAAAAATTTTGTAAAATAACACTGTGAGAAAGTTAACAATAGTTTGACCCGCTGTTTTTAGCATTTCTCCAATAAAAACAATCTGTGCCACTGGCTTTGCCACATTTAATTTTCTTCAGTGCTTTTTCTACTTCGTGGTACGCAATGACCCGATCCAGAGGATACTCCCGTCCCTCTTTTATATTTTATTGGTGGGATAAGTTTGATTCTCTGTACAACGTTCCTTTCAAGGAAATTTTTTTTTTTTTCAATGATCAAACCAATTATGTGTGTGTGTGTGTGTGTGTGTGTGTGTGTAAAACACATTTAAATAGAGGTGTGTGGCCCTCAGGAATCAGTTGGGACACAGTGGGCTGGGAGGAATGACAGTGGAAATGAAGGGGGGGGGGGGGCGGGCAGGGGGGCGTACACACTTGTGCTTCGCAAAACTCTACGCAAACTCGGTTGTAACGTGTACCTACCTTTAGCTTTGAGAAGGAAGTTATGTCTCTCACCATGATGTCTGTACATTTCTTTGTGTGATCTTTTAGCAAGATTATGGGGAAAGGCAGAATATAGCCCTTGGCCATAAAATTTTGTCGTTTGTTTTTCTGTCCTTGCGATATGCGGATCTGAATAATGATAATAATGATGAGGGCACTTTCTATAGCGCCCCGTCCGGATCCTAACAATGCAGGCTACAGGGCGCTTTACAAGTTTTAACAATTCAACATCTGATAAATATAAGCAGAAACACACACACACACACACCACACACACGCACACGCACGCACACAGCACACGCGCGTGCACACACACACCACACACACACACACACACACACACACACACACACACACACACACACAAACACACACACACACACACACACACACACACACACACACACACACACACACATGGAACATAATGCTGCATACATAAACGCACTATATGACACGGTGAACAGCTCATATGTACACGAGCAAAGTGTGCAAGTGACATATAGTAATTTATATTGCTACCTGAAGTTAGACCTAGTCTCCCAACAAAAGAAAATGCACTACTCACTCGTGGCTTTCGACAGCCATCCGTCCATCTTCCTCAGCGATGCTGTTGCTGACTGCATGAACTCTCTATTCAGATCACGTGACCATGGGGACGTACCCAAGTCACGTGACCGAATCAGTGAAGCGTACACCGGGAGCAAGATGTAGCGGCCCATCCCTGTTCATTGTGTGTGTGTGTGTGTGTGTTGTGTGTGTGTGCAGTGAAGGGGAAAAGAGAGGGTGGGGTGGGGGGAAAGGGTGAGAAGGAAATATACAAGACAAATTTTTTTTATAATAGTAATTTAGTAATATTTCAGGTGGTATCCTGCAACTGGCGTTTGAACATCATTGAATGTAACCAGGATTTGTTTTTTCCTAAACAACTGTAAGTCATGGCTCTGCAGTCCTATTGATTAAGTTATATTCTACTTTGAATGTGCAAACCTGCTAAAGGAGGAGGGGGGGGTGGGGGTGGCAGCGGGTAATGGTAAATGCGTCTTTGAGCCGTGAAGAGTTGGGTTGAGTAGACAGAATGAAAACCCATTTTCAACGTTGGTGCATGTCAAGAGATTTGATCTTTACCGCCACCCAACCCCTCAACCGATTCTCTCTCTCTCTCTCTCTCTCTCTCTCTCTCTCTCTCTCTCTCTCTGACATGACAAAAGTTTTTACCTCATTTCCTGAAGTTCCCCCGAAATTGGAGTGTGGCTGCCCATGTGGCGGGGTAATCAAAAACGGTCACACACGTAATGTTCTCATCCCCAGCTGATGCATTTGTGCCATAGTGGTACTTTTAGCTGTTTGGATGATCCCTGGAGTCTTTTAGACAGGGTACGACAACAACAACACAACAACATTTCCTGAAGCCAGTCCTCATCCCATCCTGCCCTTCTTCCTTCCCCTCCCCCCCCCCCCCCCCCCCCCCCTCCTACACTCCCCTCGCCGACGTATGTTTGTCTGACTTAGTCGCAACATGTACAGCGAGCAGACTTTCAGTTTCACGTCATGTGCCACCTGCATGGGCATGCCCTGTGGAGTATTTGACAGTTTAATCACGAGTCGACTCTCTTACCTACCCCCCCTCCCCCCCCCCCATTCCTTCTTTCCCTTCTCCACTCGATCTTGCGTTATGGTGCAATTCATCGCTACACCTCTCTGTCTGTCCTATCTGTCAGTGACAAGAACCCCCCGGGACTGATTGTGTGTTGCCTGTCTGCCCAAGCCACCTCTGAAGCGTGCCGCCAGTCAGCTGTTTCAGTCA
This sequence comes from Conus betulinus, assembly GCA_016801955.1. Lineage (NCBI taxonomy): Eukaryota > Metazoa > Mollusca > Gastropoda > Neogastropoda > Conidae > Conus > Conus betulinus. The sequence goes on along the minus strand of JADBJO010030856.1, from coordinate 11,822 downwards.
CGCGCTACTTGCTCTCTCCGCTCGAGTGATTCACTAGGCAATTTGCGCAACTTCACACCTCGGTGTCGAAGGCTGAAAACCTCCAAGATCCGAGGGGCTGCCGTGTTTGACCCAAAACGCATTGTGTCACACACTGCTCGTGTTGAGAAGTCCGTCTGTCTCGAAGACAATGGTGTTGGTCAATGGATGAGTCAGTGGAGTTGCAGCGCCTGCTGTGGCTGAAGAGCCTGATCCTCGAGTGGCAGACTCTGTTGCAGTTGCTCCACACTTCTCCGATCAAACAAGATAACCCACAACCCCTTCCTGTTCTGCACTTCAATTGACTATCATATTCCTCTGATAACCTGTCATTGAGAGAGGTATCAGAAACGCCATGTTTAGCTCGACTGTCGAAGAGACACAGAACTAGATCAAATTGACAGACTCACCACAGGGCCAAAAGACTGGAAAAAAAAGACTGGAACAGTACTTTTTACGGTGTGTAAAACTTAGACTGGTGTAGACCAGAGAGGGGATTTTTCTTATCTCCCCATTACCTCTGGGTCCTGAGTCAAAGTTTCACTGATGGCCCCCCCCAGAAAAACAGTAAACGGCATCTAGTACCTAAGTCTTGAGACCATGCCTTGTTTTATTTTCGCCTTCAATTTCAACAGGACAGTCTTCCACTCATGCTTGGTGGAATCTGATAGAATGATCAATGAAAACTGTTCGTTGTCAAAATGTTTTGTAGTGGATGACTCTAATCAGCATGTGGACTGGATGTATACCAGGACCTAATCATACAACTTGAATTTTGGGCTGCTTTGAAAAACAATTACCCTTCAATTGTTCAGCCCTTTTTTCATAGTCTCATACCACATGTTAAAAATCCGCTCAACAAGTGAGTGAAGAAACCAATGTAGAAACTAAAAGAAGTCATCATAAAGGTGATGTGTTTATCTTAGTCTTTGTATGCAGGCTGAGACGTCCAATTTTCCATCATGTCAGAGATTAAATGTGAAGACTCTTCAAGCCGAAACTCCAAACATTCATCTAGAAACTAGGTACTGTAACATGCGCAGAGCCTGGGACTCTGGTGCATTCATGACAACTGGCCCTGCGCAGGAACGAGAGTCTATGCTTACACACTGCTGGCCCTGTGCAGGAACGAGAGTCTATGCTTACACATTGCCCAGTGGACAGCTGACCTATCAACAGGTCCACATCAAGTGGTGATATAATTAGAAAATTCCAACTATGAGGTGAAAATGTTTAGTATATTGTGTATTTAACCGCCAGTATTGTGTAAAGTATGTGTTTGAGCACGTTATAAGCCCAGGGCTTGTTGCTGCTCATTTGTACTGACAATTATGATGGTATTCTGTTTACTTGTTTCTTAAATTAAAGTTATCTAACCAAGTGGTGACACCAGAAAAAAAGGAAAGAGAATCTTGAACCTCTCCCAGTGGACAAGTTTTAACCAGCTACGTCCTCATGCATCACTGGACTCCTTTTCAGATCAAAGAGGCATCTTTCATGTCCACTCTTTATCTTTTTTATGAGACAGGCAAGCCCAAGCTAGCCCAGACTGACTTTCTTTGATTTACAAAACGCCATCTCAGGTAACGTTGGGTGAACAGACCGGCATCTCAAGCGCAGATTTTAAACCTGCAAGTGTTTCGCATCGCACACAGTCTCCGATCACTCTCACCACTTCACTATGTCACTGGCTCTTCTCTGTGGCAAGAAAATATAGATATAGCTCTGTATTAGGAAAAGGGTAGAACGAGTGAGTAAGCAGGCTGACAATCATGTGAAGCAGAAAAAAATAATGAATGGTGGGAAAGGTAGGAAAGGTTAAACAATTTGGCAAACCGGATTCTCCCTCGCCTCGACCCCCACTTTCGCCCATTTCTGCATATGAGAGAGAGAGAGGGGAGAGAGAGACAGATGGGGGGGGGGGGGGGGGGGGGGTGGGGCAGGGGGGGAGAGCAAGAAGTGAATGGTGTATGTGTGTGTTGTTTTGTGTTTTCTCTTTGTGTGTGTGTGTGTGTGTGTGTGTGTGTGTGGTGTGTGTGTGTGTGTGTGTGTGTGTGTGTTTTCATACCCTTCGTGGTTGTCAGAGCAGGCTGAAATCATCTACACTTACGGAGATTTTAATAATAAAAAGATAATCCTCTGTTACTATCATCCTATGCCAAAGACTTGATAGATAGGAAATACGATTCCTATCTACACATTTTCACAGATGGCTGTTTTAGATTCTTCCGATGCTGGGGCTTCGTTTGTAATACCAGCGCTTAGCATTAGAAAGAATTCCATATTACGAAAGGATGTTCTATATTTACAGCAGAGTTATTTGCCATTTTGAAAGCACTAGATTTATACTTGACATGCCTGTTATACATAGACAAATACTTATACTATCGGACTCAAAATCAGCGCTGACGGCTCTACATTGTCAATCAAAATCTAGTCGTCCAGACTTGGTGTGTGAGATCTTATTTCTCATTCATCAGTTAATACCCGGGGTATCGATGTAACTTTTGTTATGGGTTCCAGGGCACTCCAGTTTACGTGGCAATGACTTAGCTGATTTTTATGCAAAGAAGCTGCAAGAAATAAATCTGATGTTTTGAATTGTGATATCCTTCTTTCTTCATCTGAAGCTTTCCACATTCTGACAAGTTCAATCTGAAACCTAAAACAGAAACAATACCTTGAAGATTCAGCTCGGAAGCACAGATGGGATATGACTAAACCAACAAGCAAATATTGTAATCCTCCAGGGCCAATCCCAAATCGTAACCTTGTACATAGGTTGCGGGTGAATGGTTGGTTAGGTAGGTATTTAAAACCGGCGCCTGCTTGTGCGTGTGGTCAGACTCTCGATATCCCTCATTTTTTATTTGACTGTACTAGTACAAAAAATCACTTTCAGCCTCTTCATGATAAGATGAAGTCCTTCAAGCTTCCGTTGACTTTGTCAAGTGTTTTTAATCCCAGTTATGAGAACGGTTGGAGCCTGGCAATGTTGGCTGTTACTCTTATTAAATCTCATCCACTTGGAAGAAGATATTTTTAACTCTTCCACCGCCCCACCCCCCCCCCCCCCCCCCTCCTCACCCTCCTCTGCCTCCTCCTCCCCCCCCCCCCCCCCCCAACCTTTTGTTTTTTTTTTTTTTTTTACCAATTCGCGAATTTTTGAAATGTTAAAATCTTATTCTAGGCATACCATATCAGTATGGTTAGGCGTCTAATTTGCACGTAGAGCAAGGCTTTTTCATCCCCCCTCTTCCTCCCTCTTCTCCCCTTCTGTGTGTGTTTGCGTGTGCGTGTGTGTGTGTGTGTGTGTGTGTGTGTGTGTGTGTGCTTGTGTTTTGTGTATGTAGAAATATCTCGTCTATAGGCTTATTGCTTTGATGTTTAGACGAACGAACGAACGAATGAATGAAGTTTAATGCTGTTAGGCTGTACCACCACTATTCCACACAAGCTACGAGTCCAACGAATCGCCACAAATTGATTACTTTTAGAAATCGTAGGGAATCGTGGATTTTTGCAAATTTCTGTTCAAAATCTTGACGCTGTACGAATCGGTTACGAATTTGGTAAGATAGACTTAGGAATATTCGTGAGTTTCTGCTCAAATCGGCGGGAATCACATGAAAATTGCCCAGAAATAACTACGGTTTGAAAGAATCGCTTAGGAATACTTAAGGAATGTTAAGACTCAGTCAAGAATAAGCTACGAATCTTCCGAAGGCATTACGAATCTGGTACGGTTATAATTCAAATCGTGACTATTCTTGAAAATTCGTGAAAGTTTCCCTAAATACAGTATACAGTAAAAAAGCCCTCATCCCTGCTAGGGCATCAGTTCCAAAATGGATTGCCAACGTAGAGCAGCTATTGCTCTGGCCCTGGAACTGGGGTATGAACAGCAGCTGGTGATGAATAGAAGACTGGTTTGAAGAGGAGAAGTGCCCCCAGGCGGTGGATCAGACCATGGCTGACACCAGCGAGAAGACTAGAGTATGGGCACTGTAGCAGACTGATGTAGGAGCTGAGGGTGGAAGATGAGAATGCCTTTAAGCTTTGCCAGCTATTTGAGAATGCCACCCCACCTGTTTGATGAGTTACTCAACAGGACCGGCCCATTCATCCAGAGAGGAAAGATACCCACATGAGACCAGCCCTAGATGCCGGAATGAAGCTGGCCATGACCTGAGGCAGCTGGCTACTGGACACCGATACCATGCCCTTCAGTATGACTTCAGATGTTGTTAAAGCACTGTGGTATGCAGTGTGCAGGAAGTCTGACAGGAACTGAAGGATGAAGTCATGCCACTGCCATGGACCCACGAGGACTGGAAGGCCATTGCCCAGCAGTTCCAAGACCGGTGGAATGTTCCTCATGCCCTGGGGCCTTGGATGGCAAGCATATTGCTCTCAGGAAGCCACATAACGCAGGCAGTGTCTTCTACAATTACAAATGCTTCTTCTCTGTGGTCCTTCTTGCCTTAGTGGATGCAGACTACAAGTTCATCTGGATAGACACTGGTGGAGAAGATCATCAATCCGACGGACAACTGTTTGGTGCTTCAGAACTGATGGTGCTTCAGAACTGATGAAGTGCATTGACGACAACACCATAACTTTTCTGACAGTGATCCTATGCCCTACGATGACAGAGACACACCCTACTTCATTCTGGGAGATGATGCTTTCCCCCTCAGAACTTTTCTCATGAAACCCTATGGCAGGAGGGGTCTGGACAGTGAGATGATGGTGGCCAACTACAGAATTTCCAGGGGAGACGTGTGGTGGAGAATACTTTCGGAATATTTGGCCAACATATTCAGATGCTTCCTGGGCACTCTGGAACAACGACCTGAAATAGTGCGGTTACTACCGGAAACAGGCGTCCTGCTCCACAACTTTGCTGAGGATCAGGTTCCCTGCCATTGGAAATACCGAGGTGGACCGGGAGGATGAGGACCACAACATCGTCCCTGGTGCCTGGAGGGCAGATCAACAGTTGGAGGAGATACCCCAACACCAGGCACCAAACAGAGATAATCATGTGGGAAAAGTGATGAGGGACTACCTTAAGGCCTATTTTTAATAGTGAAGCAGGTTCAGTTCCATGGCAAGAAACACTAGCAGGAGTAATATTGATTGAATGATGACTGTTAACATTTTGATGTTAAGTGATTGCCTATTTTCTTACATTTTATTACCATAACAAATCATATATATGTATCATAACATCATATACCAAAAATAAAAACAAATTTGTCACTAAAACTAATAAGAGACTAAACGAAAATTTTATTTTTTCTTTGTTTTCTATTTTCTTACATTTTATTATCATAACGAATCATATATGCATCATCACATCATATACCCAAAAAAAAACAAATATGTCACGAACACTAATAGTCATTCAGTAGCACACACTTTAAGGGGTGGACAGTGTGTCACTCTGAATGGTTTTCACCGAGGTTGAGGTGACTGGGACCGGAGTGACTACTGGTGTGGATTCCATAGGCCCCATGTCCCTAAGTATGTATGACAGGTTGAAGGACCCATCTCCATGGGACAGAGGGCCACTGGAGGACCTCCGGGGCTGCTGACTCTCTGAAGATGGCGCTTGGGACGTGGACGTTGCCAGATGAGAGGTCCTCTGACGGGCTAGTTCCTGTTTGCTGGGGGCTGGCTGTACCCTGGAAACGGGCTGTTGACCCAGGCTGCATCCTGCGAATGCCGCACCGAAGACGCTGGGTCGATGGGTCTGATCTGCCACTGAGAGGGGTCTAGCTGCCACTGTTGGTACTGCTGTGGCCTTGCTGGTGAAGGAGTTTGCATCACACTTGGACCAGGGGCGGTCTGCGAGTAGTAGGTTGCTGCTGCCGTTTCTGGTCTTCCTGCAGCTTGCAGATCTGCCTGCTTCTCAGCGTTGTACAGGAGGTCAGACATGGCTTTCTGTACGTCCCGATATATGACCTGAGGCAGGCTCTGGAAAGCAGGGGCTTGCAATATCTGCAGCAACTTTTCTTGGCGGTCCCTGCAGCTGTGTAGCTCCTCATCCAAGGTTTTGGACTCCATGGCTCGGCTTTTCTTGCTTCTGGACGCCGTCACATCGGAGCTCACAGTAGCGCCTGTAGTGGAGGATGTGATGCTTTCTGGAAGCTGCGACTCCTCTCCCTGGGACGGCTCCTCAACCTGGCTTGTGGTGGTGCCACCCCGGAAACTCTGCACTGTACGGCGGGTGACTTGTCCGATGTGGGGGCAGCAGAAATTGAAGCCTTTCCCAGACCCATTGCTGGGGGTCAGACATTTCAACAGCTGCCTGGCCACTTGACTTCTTTCTAAGCTTCCCTGTTTGGGTTCTGATGCTCTCAAAGAAGGTTGTTAGTGCCTTTCACATCCTTGCTCAGCTCCCGGGCCAGTTCTTCCCACGTGTGGTCCGTTCTCCTCTTATTATAGATAAATCGTTCCTCTCGAGGAAGAGGGCACCTCTTCTTGTTCGGTCTCAGTCGGGTTGGACGATACCCTGGCCTTCTTCGGCTTTGCCTGTGAACCTGCTACTTCATCTGCATCACCCACAGACTCGGCAGCCACTGAATCTGCTGCTGAATCTGCAACATCCTCCTCATGCACTTCATGAACAGGGGCTTCTTCAGGTCGTGGGGTAGGGCCGCTGCCTTCTTCTCTGCCTTCGTCTTGCTCTTCTATTGTTCTCTTAACCTTTCCTCTACCCTTGCTCTGCCCTCTGGCTGCTGGTCTGGGCATATTGACTGACTCGTCGTTGTCTGTCTTGTTTGGATTGTCAGGAGC
>JADBJO010030855.1:12500-17390 GCA_016801955.1 Conus betulinus | reverse complement strand
TGTGGTTGAAAAAAAAAAATCACAAAAAAGGGGGGGGGGGGGGGGGGGGGGGGGGGGGTGGGGGGGGACAAAAGGGTGAATGCGAGAAGCGAAAAGTACAAACAGTTGTTCACGACCAAAAGGACACCAGACGCATGAGATGACCTTCAACTGACCTCGTTGCCAACCCCCGTGTCATGACGAAGTAACCACCAAAACAACAATATAATGTGTGTGTGTGTGTGTGTGTGTGTGTGTGTGTGTGTGTGTGTGTCTGTCTGTCTGTCTGTCTGTCTGTCTGTCTGTTGACGGGGGGGGTGGGGATGGGGGTGGAGGTGGGAGGAGGAAAGAAGTGGTTGGTAAGAAAGACATATGAGGGGAACCAACAAAACAATACAAACGTGTGTGTGCGTGCATGCGTGCGTGCGTGCGTGCGTGTGTGTGTGTGTGTGTGTGTGTGTGTGTGTGTGTGTGTGTGTGTGTGTGTGTGTGCGTGTGTGTTGTTGGGGGTGGGGATGGGGGTGAGAGTGGTGGTGGTGGTGGTGGTGGTGTGTGTGTGTGTGTGTGTGTGTGTGTGTGTGTGTGTCTGTGTGTGTCTGTGTGTGTCTGTTGTTGGGGTGGGGATGGGGGTGAGGGTGGTGGTGGTGGTGGTGGTGGTGTGTGTGTGTGTGCGTGTGTGTGTGTGTGTGTGTGTGTGTGTGTGTGTGTGTGTCTTTGAGAGAGAGAGAGAGAGAGAGAGAGAGAGATAGAGAGAGAGAGAGAGAGAGAGAGAGAGAGATTATCGATGTTGTTTCACCTTACATCGATTAAAAAGTCAATAAGTACATTAAAAATGAGCGTGTGTCCAGACACAAGACTGAACAACATATTGCACATTTCAATTTGAACCACACACAGTTTCAGACCCCCTTTTTTCAACCTCGACTGTTATATGATTGTTCTCTGGACTCTCGTCTTTGTAATGCATGTATTTGCTACAAGAGTGTAGTCTACTTACTTTTTTGTACGATTCCAAATGCAGAGGATTGATTACATGTGAACAAACAGAATGACATATATCACAAATATGGCTGTTATCCTGCTCCTGTTCTTTTTTCACTCGAATGCCTGTGTCTTGTCTGTATACCTTTCTGTATGTCTCTCCTATTCTTTTCGTAGATATTTGCTCTGTCCTCTTGTTGACTACGCTTTCAAAGGAGGTTAATTCCAGGCGGAAACTGAAACACAGAAAGAACTCGAATCGTTTTGCTTCGATAAACGAAGGGACGAACGAACTACTCCAACCTCATCCTTCGTCTCTTCACTTCCATTCTGTAGTTTGAGTTTTTCATCCACGGCATAGTGTGCACCAAGGCCTAAGAGATAAGCGATTGGTTGTTCGTCGTGTGTTTCTATTGTTTGATGGTGGGTTGTCCTGCCTGATGAAGAGCCATAGGTCGAAACGCCTTGTGTCTGTTTTGTCATTTGTTCGTAATTCTGCGCCAGGCAGGGCCTACAATGAACCTAACATCACAGTCAATGGTGTGAGGCTCGTTGCGGTGAGTAAATTCACCTTGGCAGTACACTATTCGAAAACGTTACCGTCAACGATGAAGTGAGCATCAGAACTGCAAAAGCAAGTGCGACCTTTGGCAGAATATATACCAATGTTTGAAATAGAAGTGGCATCAGTCTCGAGACCAAGCTGAAGGCGTACAGAGCAGTTGTTCTCTCCCCACACTCCTCTACGCATGTGAAACGTGGACAGCGTACCAACGACATGCCAAGAAGCTGAATCACTTCCACACAGCCTGCCTCAGAAGATTGTTCAACATAAAATGGCAGGACAAAATTCCAGACACAGACGTGCTCGACCAAGCAGGCCTGCCGAGCATCCACACCATCCTGATGCCATCTCAGCTCCAATGGGCAGGTCATGAAGCTCGTATGCCAGACCACCAGCTACCCAAGGGACTTCTCTATGGTGAGCTGCAACAACGAAAGCGTTCCCTTGGAGGCCAGGAGAAACGATTCAAAGACACTCTCAAACATTCCTTGAAAGCGTTTAACATCAACGCTGACACATGGGAACAAACTGCTGTGGATCGAACTAGATGGCGCTTCTCTATCCACTGACATGTCAATTTATGTGAAGAAAGGATGACAGTGTGCAGTACAAAAAAGAGACAAGCAAGGAAAGCCCGCGCCAGCAGTCAAGAGCAGGTCTCCCACATTGCCTGTCCAAGCTGTCACCGCACATTCCGTGCACACATCGGCTTGATCGACCACCTGCGTATCCGCAAATCATCTCAACCCCCCTTAACCCCCAAGATGGCTACAGTAGTTCTCGTCGTCTCGACGGACAAACGAACGAACAAACGAATTTTATTTTTTTATTTTAATCTTTAATATACAATAACCTTACACTGAATTCATAGGTGTGTTTTTGACTGGATGTCTGTCTGTCTGTCTGTCTGTCTGTCTGTCTGTCTGTCTGTCTATCTCAGTGTGTGTGTGTGTGTGTGTGTGTGTGGTGTGTGTGGTGTGTGTGTGTGTGTGTGTGTGTGTGTGCGTGTGCTAGTGTTTGTGTGTGTGTGTGTGTGTGCTTGTGTGTTGTGTGTGTGTGTGTGTGTGTGTGTGTGTGTGTGTGTGTGTGTGTGTGTGTGTGTGTGTGTGTGTGTCTGTGTGTGTGCATGCGTCTTTGTTTGTGGGAAATGAATGTTCAGAAAGATGACATAGTAACAAGAATAATAACTCGGGATAACAAGAACAATAAGGACAACAGCAACAGCAGCAACAACAACAACAACAACAAACAACACACGCACACACACACACACACACACACACACACACACACACACACACACACACACACACACACCACATATATGTATATATATATATATATATATATATATATATATATACATATGTATGGAGAGAGAGAGAGAGAGAGAGAGAGAGAGAGAGAGAGAGAGAGAGAGAGAGAGACTCTCCAATTTACATATCACCCCACCAGCACAGACATATCTACAGTATCCAATGGGGTCCTTAAGAGATTCAAGGTCTTATCTCAGTTGACATGTGTTTGATCATTTGTGTCTGTTATTGGAAAGGCCCAGTATGAGTTTGCCCCAATCTCTAGGAGTCTTCACAGTTTTGGCCTTGAGATTATTCCAATGTTTGTTTGGTTGGTGATGTTTCTTGCTCTGTCTTTAGCTCTGGATGTGCGGCCACTTCTCTTGATGTTCCGATCTGATAGATGGTGTATGGTATAGTGACTTAGCTCTTGTTTTTTCAGGTGATTCTTTGGATTTCTTATCACATCTCAGATCAGCTAACCTGTGATCCGGAGCACGCGCGCGTGTGTGAACGGGCACGCACACACACACACATGCAAGCGCACACACACACACATGCACACACATATGTGCACGATCGAGCAAGCATGCACGCAAGCATACATACACGCGCACACACACACGCACACACACGCATACACGTGCGCGCGCGCGCGCGCACGCACACACACACACACACACACACACACACACACATACACACACACACACAGAGTGAGTGAGAGAGAGTCGTGCAGCACCATTCTTAGTAAAAAGAGATTAAAGAGAAGAACAAGAAGAAAAAACAACACACACACACACACACACACACACACACACACACACACACACACACACACACACACATACACACACACACTTACAGGCATACACAGACGTGCTCGTGCGCGCGCGCGCGCGCGCGCACACACACACACACACACACACACACACACACACACACACACACACACACACACATGCACACACACACACACACACACACACACACACACATCAAAGACACACAATTAACAAATTAGAAGTCTGGCATTGAGAGCAATCAGTCAGCCAGCAGAACTAACCTGAAATGACAAACAAAGGACGGCCAGCTGACAGATGACGACTAATTACAGACAAGATGGCCAGACGTCTCCGCCCTCCAGGCACGGCGGCCATTTCACGGGAGAAAAGGCGGCCTTGTTTCATCCCCCTGGGGGACCTCCACTTGAGCGGCAATGGCGTAAGCTGTTTAACAGAGGACTGAAGTGCGCCCCTCCAGAACACTGGCGTTGTTGTGTCTGCCCAGCTGGTTTATTTTCAGCCTGGAGATTACAGTCTGGCTGAAGGTCTGATAACCTTGAGAGAGGGGGAGTCTGATTCAGCGTCTGGGACAGTTGACTGACTTCAGCTGCACCCCACACTGACTTCCTCTCGACCGAGCTCTTCGTTTTTGATTAAAATGGTTTCGTGTTAACGTAGACCTCACATATTCATTCACCTTTCTTGCTTGATCTATGCCTACCGTACACATGAGAAAAAGGTGATAAAGTTCCAGGCGTTTGTTCCAAGGGTATTGGCTGATTTGTTAGCTAAGCATTCCGCATCCATTTTTCGGCAAGTTTGAAGAAACAAGTTTTTCATTGTTTTGAACGTTGTGTGTCTTGCCAGAAGAAGACCAAAGAGGTCGAAACGCATCATATTATGAGTGACAACAAAGTGAATTTGACCACAGGATTACACAATGAGAAACAATCATCATATTATGTATTTTTGTCTCTTTCGTTCTGTGGAACAGTAATTTCTCTTTTAAATGAAAGACCGTCATATTGGCCTCCAGAGGTTGCATGCTGAATTCTGCAGGCACCTAACATTGAACATGACGCTTGGCTGCTCCTGTGTCATTCTGGTGGCATCAGTGCAGTGACAGACAGGCCTTTACCCCCTCGCCCTCACCTCCCCACTCCCCTGGATGGCGATGCCTGTCTGCTATATCCATTGTGGTGGATGTGTACAAGAAAGGTGAATGTAACTAACCAGGTAAGGAGCATCAGAAATGCAGCCTTCATGGAGACCTCTTGACAGACAG
>JADBJO010030855.1:0-5000 GCA_016801955.1 Conus betulinus | reverse complement strand
TTGATGTGCGCACGTGCCCGCCACCTCCCGCGCCGACAGAGGTCAAGGCTGTCCACGCCCACGAACCAGTCAGGGCTGGGCACCAGCTTCACTGCCAAGGACACCTGTGTCACAGACAACACAGACCATGACACAGACCATGACACACACACGGGACACAGAGCACAGACTATGACACAGACCATGACACAGACCATGACACAGAACACAGACCATGACACAGAACACAGACCATGACACAGAAGACAGACCATGACACAGACCATGACACAGAACACAGACCATGACACAGACCATGACACAGAACACAGACCATGACACAGACCATGACACAGACCATGACACAGACCATGACACAGACCATGACACAGACAGACCATGACACAGACCATGACACAGTACACAGACCATGACACAGAACACAAACCATGACACAGAACAGACCATGACACAGACCATGACACAGACCATGACAGAACACAGACCAGGACACAGACCAGGACACAGACCGTGACACATCACTAGAAGGCGCGTGCTCAACACCACTCTCTCAATATGTGCCCACTGTCGTGCGCTCACTATCTGTGATTGCCAGATGTCACTAAGCTAGCAGGCCGACGCTATTTCGTTAATGTATTGAACAGTGAAAAATCCTCTCTCTCTCTCTCTCTCTCTCTCTCTCTCTCTCTCTCTCTCTCTCTCTCTCTCTCTCTCTCTCTCTCTCTCTCAATAATCCGGTATAAAATGTTATATTTGAACAATCCGATGAGCAGAGCGCCGATGTCGTCCAGTCCATCCACTAATCCATCGATCAATCAACTAGACATTCAACAAATGAACATAATCGTCCAAGTGATCAATCAATCAACAAGTTATTGAACAAAAGTCAGTCAAAGGGGCGTACCCCATGTGATCAGTCAGCCAACTAGACACTCGGTAAGTAAATAAATCAAGGGGTACCGCCGAACTGATCAGCCAATGAATTTGACATTCAGTACATCAACAAACAAATCAAAGCTGCTGGTCCAGTAGATCACCTAAACACATGGTCAAAAAGAGACCTCCAACAACAGCAGTACAAAGCTGCATGCGTGCTACTGGGGACAGAGTATGGAGTAGAATAATAAAGCCAAGAAATAACTGTGGAAACAAACGAAGGAGTGAGTGAGGGAGTGGGGAGAACACCTGTTGGGGACAGCTCTCAGTTGCCTACCTTCGAGTGGTGCCCATCCACCATCAGGAAGGTGGCGCTCCACCCCTCGCCCCTGGTGATCGGCTCAGCATAGAACGTGTCCAGGACGCCTTCGTAGCCCTGGGGCTGGGTGTCGTAGAGCGACGAATCTCCGCGCTCGGCAAAGCTCTTCAGCGCTGGGTCGGCTGTCTGGCCTAACCGCCACATCTGGTATGAAGAGTTGTGGCTGCGACCTGCCCAGAAACAACGCAGTGGGATTGAATCTTCTGTCTGTTTGTCTGTCTGGTCTTGTCTGTCTGTCTGTCTATCTATCTATCTATCTGTCTGTCTGTCTGTCTGTCTGTCTGTCTGTCTCTCTCTCTCTCTCTCTCTCTCTCTCTCTCTCTCTCTCTCTCTCTCTCTCTCTCTGTTATCCTGTGTTGACTGACAGGTTCATACGTGACAAAAGTCTTTTGGGGAGAAACAAAAAAGAGGTTGCCGTGATTTCCATACCGAATTTATCACGCCACGTCGTGCTGTTTAATGTTGTTATGTTACTGTCCACTACACCATCTTGCTTTTGAAGCTGCACCTGTTTAAAGCATATGTTATTATTCATTACACCATCTTCCCTATGAAGCTGTACCTGTTTAAAGCCATCTGCGAAATCATCTACATTTCTCTTATCGTATGATCATGAAAAAAAGATGGACAAGAATGATCTAAATGAAGATTCGCTCTCCAAACCGTTTGCAATATGACATTGGTCTCTCCGGCCGTGCCAAAGGTAGGTGTCGGGCGGGGTGGGGGTGAGGGAGTTGGGGGGGGGGGGGGGGGGGGAGAAGGGTGGAGGGTACGCAACAGACATGGTGTAATCTAGGATCTCTACAGCCCTATATGGATAGTTCTGAACGACTAGAGGTTTTGTAACCTTCTCTTTGTCGGTTCCAGACTTGTTTGGTCTGCTTCTGGAACGTCTATCTTCAGGTATCCTCTGCAAGATGGTCTTGGACAGTGCCCTGGCAATATGCATTGCCCCAATATTGGTGTGTAGCCTCTACAGGACACAGTGCCCTGGCAATATGCATTGCCCCACTATTGGTGTGTATCCTCTACAGGACACAGTGCCCTGGCAATATGCATTGCCCCACTATTGGTGTGTATCCTCTACAGGACACAGTGCCCTGGCAATATGCATTGCCCCAATATTGGTGTGTATCCTCTACAGGACACAGTGCCCTGGCAATATGCATTGCCCCAATATTGGTGTGTATCCTCTACAGGACAGAATGCCATGACAATATGCATTGCCCCAATATTGGTACAGAGGTGGTTTCGCAGTTGAATATAGTTTTGATATTCAGCAACAGTGAAATTCATTGCCATAAAAAGTCGGGGGCCGGCAGCATTTTCATGAAACGTGTTTCCGAATTCAGTTCTCTGTTGCGTTTAGGAGCTCGACAAAAAAAAAAAAAAAATTCCTGGTAGCTGAAAATGCATGTTAAAATCGAAACAAAGTTTCCCCCACCCCACCCTCTCCCAATCCCAATTCTCCCCTCACTGGTACGATTTTGCTGCCGGCTTTACCAATGATCTGTTATTCCACTTACGTGTCTCGTTAAGTCTTTTACAACTTTGCGTATGCGGCGTGTCTGTGGATTGCAGCTGATCATTATGGAATAAATAAACAAGAATGCGCGAGTTGAGCTGGACTGAGGTTGAGCCCACTTGTCCTGTGGCAATCTACGTGAGGCAGACAGAGACGGGTGGGAAGAAATGGGAGTGAAGGAGAGGTCCAGCTGGTATGGAGGAAAGACAAACTGACGAGAGAGAGAACAGATGGAAGGAAGGAAAGAACAGAAGGAGGAACTGGAGGAAAACTGTTAAAGAGACGAATAGAAAATGAGGAGAGTGGCGACGGAAAGGAGAGGGGGGTGGAGGGGAAAGGTGGGATGCAGACAGAGACAGACAGACAGACAGACAAACAGACAGACAGAGACAGAGGGCACGGGGAAACCGGAGAGAAGTGGGTGGGGGAGGGGAAAGGGAGGGTACACAGGTACAAACGGATACTTCATGGAAGAAGTTTTTGCCTGAAGGAGAAGCAGCCAATTACCACTTGCACGGCCGCTATCAGCAGAAGCCGACGTCAGCGCACCTGCACAAAGGTGCTTCTCCCGTGACCTTGGCATTCACCACGTGCGTGTGTCTACGTCATGACCCCGTGCTTTGCGGAAAGAGAGCAGACTGGCAGACCTCACTGGCTGGCAAGAACACTAGCTTTGGGAAGGGAGGGGAGGAGAGGGGCGTGAAGGGGGTAGGGGGTGTTGGGGGATTAGAAGAGTAGCAAGCAGATTGCTGGGTGGTGGGAAGTGGTGGTGGTGGAAATGAAATGTCTTTGTGCTGGTTTCTTCGTTTTTTTTCGTTCAGATAGATACACAGACTGATACACATACATAAATACATACATGAATATACTGATACGCACAGAGAAGAGAGAGAGAGAGAGAGAGAGAGAGTCCTGGCAAAGGTCGCTGCAAAGGGTCTGAACATGGACAATTTGACAAAGAGAAAACGACGGTGATGGTCGTTACGATACACACAACAGTGACACTACTACCAGTCAGATCAGCCGAGAACGTCTCCTGCTTTGGGGTGTGTCCTCAGACCTTATTTTGAGGTGACTTTGGGGTGGGAGGCATACGCTGGACGCAATGAAAGGGGCAAAGAGAAAGTTGGAATCGTGTGCTAGACCTTCAATGGGAAAACAAGCCATTGCGGTGTAACGTCGCAAGAAGGAACAGGTCATTAGAGTGAAACGTTAAGGAGAAAATACGCAGTTGCACAGATTCGTTATAGAGAAAGTAGACCACTGAAAAAAAAAAAAAAAAAAAAAAAAAAAAAAACGTGAAGAGAAACTAGGCCATTGCAAAGAAACATCAAAGAGAAAGTAGGCCGTGAAAGAGAAAACTTCTGAGGATTTAACCCATTGCGGTACAATATCATAGAAGAAATAGGCCAATTTGCAGAAAGAAGGAAAAAAAAGAAAAGAAAGTAGGCCATAGGAAACAGTCCCTTTTTGAACGTCACAGAGAAACTAGGCCAACATGATAAAAACTGTGCCGGATCCGTCGACGGCCCAGTAACCTCACTCTCTGGTCTGACCCTGTTCGTGAATCCTGTTGGCCAGAACTCTTGCTAGTGACTGGCTGCGCCACACCTTTCGAAGTTTTGCTGAGAGTGTCGAGCTACAGAGATAGATGCCGCAACCAGCAGGCACCAATGGCCAAGAAGTTGACACAGCAGTCTGCCCTGCGCTTTCAGTTCATCCATTCTCTTTCAATAAGAAGATGAGGAAATGTTTCTTGGCTTTTATATTAACGGTCGCCTGTGAAAGCAAAGGTAGTGGGTGATTTTCATTTCTCTCGGGGTGTTCCACCTCAGGACAATGTTTTGGGGGTCGCTTTTACGCCTCGATACCTTGAGGCAGATACGCATACGGAAGTAGTCACGAAAAATACAAAGAGAGACAGACAGACAGACAGCGACAGACAGACAGGCAGACAGACAGACAGACAGGGAGCCATACAGAGAAACAGAGAGAGACAGAAACAGAGATCGAGAGATAAAGACAGAGAGATAGACAGAGATGACAGGCAGACAGAGAGACAGACAGAGAGACAGACAGCCAGATAGACAAGAAAGGCGCAGAAAAGAGAAGAGACAAAGAGGGAGGGAGGCAAGAAGGGCTGAAGAGATATAGACAAACTGAGAGAGGGGGGAGAAGGAGGGGCAAGAGGAAGAGGAGCGGATAGAAAAAATATAAAGA
>JADBJO010030854.1:15000-17391 GCA_016801955.1 Conus betulinus | reverse complement strand
CAGCCCAGTATTCATGCAGCCATCAAGTATTTGGCTTTGGCTCCTTCCTCACAGTAACAATTA
The DNA here is from genome assembly GCA_016801955.1 of Conus betulinus. NCBI lineage: Eukaryota > Metazoa > Mollusca > Gastropoda > Neogastropoda > Conidae > Conus > Conus betulinus. The sequence goes on along the minus strand of JADBJO010030854.1, from coordinate 17,328 downwards.
TAGATATTAAAATACAACTACTTCTGACAACAGTGTGTGTTGTGTGTGGTTGTGTGTGTGTGTGTGTGTGTGTGGTGTTTGTGTGTGTGTCGCGTGTGCGCGTGCGTGTGTGTGTATGTGTGCACTTGAGTTACGTGAGAGCGCACGTAGGGCCTGACACGTGCGAGTGTGCACACGCGCGACGCGCATGTATGTGTGTATGTGTTTCTGTGTGTGTCTGTATGTGCGTGTGCGTTTTTTGTGCTCTGTCGCTTTTTCCTGTCTGTCCTCTCTTTTGCCTCTCTCTTTTCTCTTGTCTCTCTCCCTTTGCTTCCCTCGCTTTTTCTCTCTCTCTCCCTCTCCCCGCCTCTCTCTCTCTCGTCTCTCTCTCTCCTCCTCCTGTGTGTGTGTGGTGTGGGTTGTGTGTGTGTGTGTGTGTGTGTGTGTGTGTGTGACACCACCGTACATAGCGCGCTGCTCGCGTGTGTGTTGCATGTCTGTCTGAGTGTTTATAGTCCCCGTTTTCTCAAAGGGATCAACTTTAGATTGACCTGGTATTTGCAAGAATTACACCCCAACCGCCCACTGAAAGACCAAATATCCACTCCCCAATTACCAAGAATTACACTCACACCGCCCACTGAAAGACTAAATATCCACTCCCCACCGCCAAGAATTACACCCACACCGCCCCGCCCACTGAAAGACCAAATATCCACTTCCCACCGCCAAGAATTACACCCACACCACCCACTAAAAGACTAAATATCCACTCCTCACTGCCAGAATTACACCCACACCACCCACTGAAAGACCAAATATCCACTCCCCATTACCAAGAATTACACCCACACCGCCCACTGAAAGACCAAATATCCACTCCCCAATACCGTATTTTTTTTTCTTCTAATTTTGCGTGATATAAGCAATTCACTCTCATCAGATAAGCATGTCTCAAAACGGACTTTTTATGTCGTTGTATGATGTACGGAGTTGCACCAGAATACTAGTGGTTCACTGTTATACTCTTTCCTGAGAATCCTATAAGTGTAACAAAATAAAGACTTGGTATTCAGTGAGTTTGATTGTGCTACGTGAACATATTTTGCACTTCGTCAACTGCACAATGGGTGTCTGACTGATTGAGAAGTGAGTTCAAAACGGACTTTTTATGTCGTTGTATGATGTACGGAGTTGCACCAGAATACTAGTGGTTCAATGTTATACTCTTTCCTGAGAATCCTATAAGTGTAACAAAATAAAGACTTGGTATTTCAGTGAGTTTGATTGTGCTACGTGAACATATTTTGCACTTCGTCAACTGCACAATGGTGTCTGACTGATTGAGAAGTGAGTTCTTTTGGATCTTTTGTTCTGTGCGTTTGAATAGGGGGCGGCAATGGAAATGGGTTCATTCTAGACCTCTCCCTAACCCTTCCCGTCTCCAAATACCCAATTAACATAGCACCATGCAAGCAGTAGACATATACTACGTTGATGGAAGCAATGTGTTTTTAAGAGTGTGGTGTGAGTTATGTTTGGTAATGTGTCTGATAGACAAAACGTCTCGGAGAGAGAGAGGAACATTTCATCCTTTTGTCTCTCTGCTTTTTGTACGGCAGCAGTCACAAGAGACGTGTGTCAGTATCAGACGACGAGATGCGTAGATGTCACGTAACTTAGATAGGTAGTGAGGGGCGCAGCCAGTGAGGACAACAAGAGAAAAAGGTGTGAAGTTTATCATCCACTCTGTCACGAATTAAGTCGGAGGACAGTATAGAAGTGCTGTCACCTTTTTTGAACATTGAGGATCGGAGGAATATTCCAGCAGCATTCTTTAGGACGCCCTGTCATAGATTAGCGAGGTACTTTGAAAGAACCGCAATGAAGTGGGCGACAGTAATCTGTTTTAGAAAGGCGAAAGGTATACAACAAAGGTAAAAACTAAGACCTTAGTAAATCTTAAATAACTGTTAGTGAACCGCCAAGAGGTACATGGACAAAACGAGTCACAAGACAAAATACGACGCATTTCGACTCTCTAGGTCTTCTTCAGGCAAGACACAAACAAATAAGACAATGACTTGGCGGTTCGCTAACATTTATTTAAGATTCGTTTTGGATTTCCGTCTGCAGTAGTTTCACTTTGCAACTAGATCTAAGATCTTGGTAGCATCAGCGGAGAGATAATTAAAAAAAGAAGCGTGTGTGTGTGTGTGTGTGTGTGTGTGTGTGTGTGTGTGTGTGTGTGTGTGTGTGTGTGTTGCACAGTATGTATGCGTTGGCAAAAGTGCCAGCCCTAAACATGTGTTAAAGAGGTACAGCCATCTGCAGTGGGGCCTGGTCTTG
>JADBJO010030854.1:5000-10000 GCA_016801955.1 Conus betulinus | reverse complement strand
TTAAAAAAGGAGATTAAAAAACCACCAACAAACTTGTTTACAAGCTCTCTGCTCTCTTCAGGGTGTTCATTTTGGGCACGCTACCGGTGTTATATATTGTGTGTGTGTGTAAGCGTGAGTTCTGCATGTGTTTCACGTGGCCTCAACAATTGAGGTGCCGTTTTTTTTAACCTACACCCCCATACCATCTCCTGAAAAAGAAACAACGATAACCTGTAAACCTGACATGATGGTCCTTTCAACTGGCTCTTGACATTCCGCCACCAAAAAATCAGAGCGTTCTGTCATGTCGAGCTGTCAGAGCAACAGAGACAATGAATGGTCCGTCACATCCATCTGCATTAACTGACATAAAATGGCCCTGAACCTGGCAATCACTGTCAACGTGCTAAAGAAGAACAGATGGGCGATATCTGGGATGCATTTCTACCCAGTCAAACCAGGTACACTTTGCATTGCTGCATTGTTCCTTGGCAGCTCACAACCATGCACACAAGCATACACGAACAACACAACTCCTTGGCTGCTGCGAAGAATGAGGTTTTTGAATGGCTGGTTAGGTCGGTGAGTGAAATATTTTGTTTTGTCAACAGTAAAACACTGGAAGAAACGAGCAGGGTATGTACAGAATGAAACTAATACAGGACTAGGTTAACAGGTGGGGAATCCGTGGATTTCTGATTATAAAATAGTATATATAGATATTAGGTCAATTAACAGAAACACACACAGACACATATGCACACCCACCCCTATCCATCTATTCCTTTATACAGCCAAAGACATTGACAAACCAGACACACAGACACGGATACAGACACAGGCACAGACAGACAGACAGACAGACACACACACACACACACACACACACACACCACACACACACACACATACACCCCCCCCCACACACACACACACACACACACGCCCGCGTACAGACACACGCAAACCCATCATGCCCATCACAAAGAAGCAAGCAGAACACAAACAAAAGACGATCCTTTTTTAAGCCACAAACATTCCATCTTCTAAAAAAAAGTCAATAAAAATAAGCATTGCCTGACATGATGACATTCCTCTCCGAAAAAAACCAACAAAAAAAAACAGTGCCATTCGTCTCATACTCGACAGTCAGAGCGACAACGACAATGAATGGTTCATCACATCCATCTGAAGAAGCTGACATAACAAATGGCCCTGCACCTGCTACTCTCGATGAATGTGGTAGTGAAAAATACAAGGGAAATATCTGCAGCGGCTTTCTCCACGGTAAAAGCATGTCCTTGCTGCAGTGGTTCGTGTGTCGGCGTAGTGCCAAGCACACAAGCAAGCATGTAACACACACAGCTGTTTAGCTGCACAGAATGAAGGTTCGAACTGCTGTAGTGTCGATGAGCAAACCATTCTTCTCACCTGTAAAACATTGGGGGAAGAAGAACGGGGCTTTTTTGTGGTAGCAGATAGGTATAGAATGATTTCAGTTCGGAATAGATTAACAGGGGGTTGATCTGTGTATTTATGAACACAGAACGGACATTATGGATGCGGTTAATTCAGAGAAAACTCAACAGACACAGACACACAGAAGCGCAGACACACAGAAGCACAAACACAGACAGACAGACAGACAGATACACACACACTTTGTCCATTTACATAACCACACTGATAAACACGCAGGCTAAGACACACACAGAGACGCACACAGACACACACGCACACAAAACAGACACACACACACACACACACACACACACACACACACACACACACACACCACACACATACACAGGCCCGCGCCGACACACGTAACCCATCATGTCCATCACCAAGAAGACAAAATAACAACAATAATTTACGAAACCGTTTTTTACCCCAGACACATTCCATCTCCTTAAAAACAACAACAATAACAATAAACATTGCCTGGCAGGATGGTCCTAGTAGGTAACACACAACATTCTAGAAGAATGCGCGTTCCTCTCATGTCTGACTGTAAGAGCGACACAGGCAATGAATGGGTTCTTGACATACATGTGTAAAAAAAGGAAACTAACATAGAATAACCCTAGTTGTGCGTTACTATGAATGCGGTAGCGAGGGGTAGAAAGGGGATATCTGCAATGTTTTCTATCCAATAAAACCAAATACTCCTTCATTGCTGTAATGTCTTCTATCCAATCAAACGAAATACTCCTTCATGCTGCAATGTTTTCTATCCAATCAAACGAAATTCTCCTTCATTGCTGCAATGTTTTTTATCCAATAAAAACCATATACTCCTTCATTGCTTTCTTGTCAGCTCACAGCCGTTCATGCACACAAGTATGCATGTACCACACTGCTCTTTACTGCACAGAATGAGGTTTTGAATGACTGTGTTGTCGCCAAACAAACTATTCTTGTCACTAGGAAAACACGCGGGGGGGGGGGGGGGGGGGGGGGGGGGGGGGGGGGGGGGGGGGGGGGGTGGGGGGGGGGGGGGGGGGGGGGGTACTTAGATGGACAGTTTTCAGGCCCTTTCTTTACAAAGGATATGTATGGAAGAAGTAGCCTGGAGCTATGTCTACAGGTGGGTTATCCCTGCATTCCTGGACACAAAACAGACATCATGCATTGAACGAACACGTAGGGTAACTACCACGGTTTCATGAATACACAAGCTATAACTCCAGACGAATGCTTCTTACGATACCGGATCGTCCCAGCAGAAATGACAACACAGTGCACACAGAACAGACAGACATTTCCAAGGATATTCCAAGCTACCAAGTGTGTACCCTGTCCCTGACACAATTACACAGCAGCAAACAACTGCAGAAATGAGCAAAACACAGATTAACAATTATGAAGTCTGGTACAGCTTTTTCGGACCTGAATATAGTCCAACAAACACATGGACGAACGGAAACAAATACAGGTAACTTCAGTTTGACTGGTATGAAAGGGAATCATAATTGAGGCAGAGAACTGTAAAGAGTAACTAACGAACGAGTAGGGTATCTTTTGCTCACATGATTAAATAAAGACACACCCGTAACTCCAAACAAATGCTGCATATGACGCTGAATCGCCGAGCAAAATGACAATACAGAGCACACAGAGCAAACAAGGAGGCGCCCCCGTCTGCTTCGTTGTTCTGTGTGCTTCACGTTTCTGTATGGAAAGTGAATTGAACAGCATGTATCAAAAGAACACGCAGAAAAACACATGCACCAAACTCACCCTGTTACTCACACGACATAGCTAGACACAGACACAGACACAGAGACACACTCATGCACGTACGCATGCGTTTGCGCGCGCGCGCGCGCACACACCACACACACACACCCACACACACACTCTCTCTCTCTCTCTTTTAAAACACGCGCGCGCGCGCGCGCGCGCGCGCGCGCGCGCACCACACACACACACACACACACACACACACACACACACACCACCACCACCACCACCACCACCAACTAAACAAACACAAAGTAACATGAACACACGGCAAACCGTTTTGTGAATCCATACACATCCACCCGCTACAAACTAACAACAAACACCGCATGGCGTGATAGCTCTGTCAACTACCCCCACAACTTTCCGCCACAAACAAACTCCATTTCACTCATGTCTGACAATCAGACCAACAGAAACGATGGGGGTGTTTCTCACATCCATCACCATAGCTGACTTGAAAACGGCTGAGAATCTGCCGCTCAGTGTGCCTGCCAGAAAAGGAAAAACAGACAGGATGAACCTGTAGCTCTTTAGGCAACCAAAACATACCATTGTCGGAGCACTTTTGTGTCGGGTTCATAACCAGAAGCTTCGAGTGTGCTTGCCATAGAATGGGGTCATCAGTAGCTAGTTGACTTTGTGCGAAGTGTTCCTGTTACTACTTAATGGTTAAAGAAATGAGTGTATTTCCAAAGGAATTCTTTCTGAAAAGAACGCATGAGACAACAAACGTCTCTCTGGTCTATTGCTTTCTTAATCATCCAAACGAGCTTGTGTTTTGAGGCAGTTCCTGTTTTTAGATATATCTCTCTGCCTCTGTCTCTCAGTCACTCTCTCTCGATCTGTCTCTCTGTCACACACACACACACACACACACACACACACACACACACACACACACACACACACACACACACACCACACACACACACACACACACACACACACACACACACACATACACACAAGCACACGCGCTCAAGGACTTTTACACGCACAAACACGTACATGGCTAATTGTCTTTTCCAAACACGCGACGACACAAGTAATAATACTGCATGTTTAATAACCAATGATAATGACACATAATAACACATGACACACGATCACATATGACACAAAGTAACAGTACTGAATTTATAACTACCAGTCATTTCACCTATCATTTCACCTACACAAAAACTCTCTCTCTCTCTCTCTCTCTCTCTCTCTCTCTCTCTCTCTCACACACACACACACACACACACACACACAACACACACACGCAGGCACGCACGTATACACGCACACACGTACGCACGCACGTACACACGCACGCGCGCATGCACACACGCACACACACACACACACACAGAGAGAGAGAGAGAGAGAGACCCAGAGAGAGAGAGAGAGAGAGAGAGAGAGAGAGAGAGGGAGAGAGAAAGAGAGAGAGAGAGAGGCACATGATGAATAGTGTCAAACATCTTCTCTGAACTCATTACACCTGTATCTCAGTTTTTGCGCATATATAGTGGCATGTGTTGTTTACATTCCAGAGTTGCCAGCCCTCATTCAGTTCCCTTCAACGCGGCTCGATCTCATTTGCTATCGGAATCTCATCATACACCTTATGCATTTTCGAAACTAACAACCACACACATGTGCTGAGGGAATATCAAAAACAAAAACGTACCGTAGTCTAGCTACGTTATTTGAAAAGACAAATCAATATAATGAAAAAAAGAAAAGATCCATCAGTCTGATAAGGAGATTTCACTCCTTCGGAATTG
>JADBJO010030853.1:2500-5000 GCA_016801955.1 Conus betulinus | reverse complement strand
TCGGTCTGTTGAATAGCGGACACAGGTGAGAATTTTAGTGAGAATTTTACCTGTGAAAACAAAAAGAAAGAAAAAAAAAAATATATATATATATACACATATAAAAAAGTTCCATTCTGTAGTAAACTTAGCCACTTTATCATTAAAATTTGCATTATAGTAGAGTGAACATATTGATGTGACATGTTTTCAAAAGAACCAACAACTCAAAGGGCAGCCGTCGTCACCAATCAACAACAACAACAACAACAACAAACAACAACAATCAACAGATGAAATAAAAGAACAAGAGCTTGTTCCTAACATTAGCACGGGCCGAAAAGTGGGACACAGTGGTTCCAGGCATTTTAGTCTCCGCCGCCGCACCAGGAACTTGGTCCTGTCTGGCGCTGGAGCCTTGCAGTGAATGCCAGACAAGAGACACACTTCTCCCTGACACGAGACGTGCACACACACACACACACACCGCTGCGAGTCACACCCACCACCACCACCACCACCACCACCACTATCACCCTCACCCCGCGCTACACCTCCCCACCCACTACCTTCTCCAGCTTCCTCCTCCCACCCCACCCCCACCCCCCACCCCCTCCGACCCTCCTCCTCCTCCTCCTTCTCATATCCCTCTCTCTCTTCCCCCCCCCCCCCCCCCCCCCCCACCCCATTCCCCGATTCCCTTTGCTATGGAATCCAGTAGATGATGGTAATGTGTTTTTTTTCTTTGTTTTGTTTTTGATTTCGTTTACCCCCTTTTATCATCCCCCCCCCCCCCCCCCCCCCCCCCCCCCCCCCCCCCCCCCGCCAGTGCATGGTTTATAACAGCGAAATGTATCACAGGAAAATGTATTGCAACATGGAGGGAAAAAAACAACAGATCATGAAATATTGATAGCGCCAGTGAGTACACAACTTTTTAAACACAAGCTGGCAATCAACGGATGCTCTGTGTGTGTGTGTGTGTGTGTGTGTGTGTGTGTGTGTGTGTGTGTGTGTGCGCGCGCGCGCGCGCGCGCGCAGGCGCGCGTGTGTATGTGTGTAATGGTATTGACTGACCATGACAACCTTCATCACACAACTGCTTTTTACAAATCCCATCGAATAATGCATAGGCGTCACTTTCCGTTGAGCGCTACCGTATGTTTCTGTTTGTGATTTTTGAACCTTTTGTTTTGCAACTCAGTCAGTTGCATTTTGATATGTTTAGCTTTCTGTTATTTCAGATATACAGGCGTAGAATTACCCAAAAGAAAACAAACGAAATTTCTGCATACAGATGTGCGTAGACCATTACCAAAATGGTGCCCTGATAATGCAAGATCTGGTCGCTTTTTGCTTGGCCGACTATGTGTTTGAGATAGATAGATAGATAGATAGATAGATAGATAGATAAATATAATAGATAGATAGATAGATAGATAGAGAGAGAGAGAGAGAGAGAGAGAGAGAGAGAGAAGAGAGAGAGAGACAGACAGACAGACAGACAGAGATGTACGGGCGCAGAGAGAGAGAGAGAGAGAGAGAGAGAGAGAGAGAGAGAGAGAGAGAGAGAGAGATGTACAGGCGAATAGAGAGAGAGAGAGAGAGAGAGAGAGAGAGAGAGGGGGGGGGGGGGGGGGCAGGCAGACACACAGACAGACAGACGGACGGTCGGACAGATCTAAGCCTCTCTTGTACCCAGTGGCCCGTAAACTGTATTACAGGAGGGTTAAGCCTATTAAGTACCCTGTGATGAACTAGACTGTGATTCAGTGTGTTGTACTGTGTATCGCGGAAAGTGAGGTGGTGTGTGTGTGTGTGTGTGTGTGTGTGTGTGTGTGTGTGTGTGTGAGTGTGTGTGTGTGTGTGGTGTGTGTGTGGTGTGTGTGTGTTGTGCGTGTGTGTGGTGTGTACACACACACACACACACACACACACACACACACACACCACGTTTAGGCTGTGCCGATGTTTGCAAACCGGTGACGTCTCACATCGGTTTTACGTTTCCAGCCCCCATTTCCCAGCGCCAGAAATGGATCTGTTTGAGGAACTTCCGCACCCCCAACCCCCCCCCCCCTTCCCCCATGTTTCCCCCCCCTCTCCCTCTCCGCTCTCTCTCTCTCTCCTCTCTCTCTCTCTCTCTCTCTCTCTCTCTCTCTCGCAGCCTCAGGACGTCTCCCCATCCCCCCCACCCACTTCCCCTCCCCCATTCCTTTGGGGGGGGGGGGGGGGGGGGGGGGGGGGGGGGGGGGGGGGGGCCAGCATTGGACTGTTGAGGAATCTTCTCCCTCTGTAGACCTCAAAGTCATTTTCTCCGGCGTTTGTTTTTTTCCCTGTGTTTTTTTCTTTCTTGTTTTTTCTTCTGTTTTTTCTTTCTTTTTTTTTTTTACCCCCTCTCTTCTCAGTACAAGTGTCTGGTCTGACTTTCTTCTTCTTCTTCTTCTTCTTCTTGTCTCGTTGTTGTGTAGTTGTTGTGTTGTTGTTGTTGTTGTTGTTCTTCTTCTTCTTCTTCTTTTCT
>JADBJO010030852.1:0-17394 GCA_016801955.1 Conus betulinus | reverse complement strand
GCACAGTGGCAGGGAGGAGAAGAGGTCAACATCACCCCACAGGGCACAGTGGCAGGAGGAGAAGAGGTCAACATCAACCCACAGGGCACAGTGGCAGGGAGGAGAAGAGGTCAACATCAACCCACAGGGCACAGTGGCAGGGAGGAGAAGAGTGCAGGGACAGGTCAACATCAACCCACAGGGCACAGTGGCAGGGAGGAGAAGAGGCAGACAGAGGAAGAGGTGGGAGGACAGTGTCAGAGAGTGGACAGCCCTGTCCTCGGCCAGCTGTTGGCGGGCTGCACAGAATGGCCACAGAGGGAAAGTTATCAGTGAGTCAGTGCTGCCTCCTGTGACCAAGGCTGACCTGGGATGGTGCATTCTAACTGACCAGGATGGCTGCATGGCTACATCAGTGTTGCTTGTGGCTGTGTAGACCAATGCGACAGTGACAGTCTCTACCATAATGGTTGGGCCTGTGTGGAATATGGTCTGTTGGGTTTACCGTACTTCAATCTGTGTGAGCGCCTTTCTTCTCTGCTGTGCATGACATCTTCCTGTGTATTAGATGCTGGTTTAGGGCAGCGCTCCACCTCGCAAGTCCCGTTCAAGGCTCGGCATTGAAGCCAACAGCAGCTCTCTTGTCTTCTCAAACAAAGTTGTTTGTGTCATACCTAAGGGCGGCCGGCTGGTCTCCTTTCGGATGTCAGATCACTGTGGGGAATGTCCCCCGGGATGCTGCATCTTGCATGTCGTGAATGTGTGTCAGTAAGCCAAGCGTGCTTTGCCTGGCAGGATCTTCAGGCTCAGGAAGCCGGCGTGACACCAAACCTCAGTGTTGGACACTGTCTTACACAGACATGCTCACGACATGGTGGCTGCTTCTCGTGTGGAGGATGCCTAGCCTTCTGTCCTGCCTGGTACAGGTTGTCCGTATGCCCAGTGAATCATCAGTGGTCTCAGTAACATCTACCTGGGTAAAGAGGTAGGCAAAGCCACAGAAATAAAAAGTGAGATGAAAAGATCTGTTTCTAAACCTTAGTAGTATACTACTTCACTTCAGTAATATAGAGATTCACTACGGGTTGTTTTTATTTTTTGATAATTTATTTGTTTGCTTCATGACCTCTTTACTTGACGAAATCAATTGCGATTTTAACATGCTAAGTACTTTCTCTTCTAGCGCTTTTTGTCGTTTCTGCATGACTACAGTCCACAAGTAGAGAAATGGGCAGAGAGTCGAGCCAAGAGGTAACCCAAATACAACCATGGCGTCATGGATGTCGTTTAGTCCTGGGATATCGTGTGTGGCCAGTACCGTGACAAAGCCGAGAATAAGCCAGCTGGCACTGTTTGTGGTCGCCACTTTTCTTATTAGGTGCACTGCAGAATACACTGACCTTAATGAGGAATTCAGCATTACTCTGAGTTTAGGTGTTCGCCTGTAGATTACGATTGGCCAACCATTATTATCAGGTAAGTGATGAAGTTAATAGTTATAACTATATTCGAACCACTGGAATTCTTTGTTTGCCTTATATCGATTAAATAATGTCATTCTACACAAACCTGATTGACCTTGACGCTCCCAGTGTGACAGCCCAGGAAGCAATGGTATCAAGGACATCAGGGTTCCAGCACACCATGGCACTATGCAAACTGATGGCAGCGAGACTGACTTCAACAGACAGGAGTCCTTACCAAAGCAAACCAGAGTGATGTGATCCACTGTGATGAGCCCAATGATCAACACTGACACCTCACTGGACAGATGAAAAAGAAATGTGGCAAATAGACAAGGTACGCTGTTAACCCAAATCCTTTCAGAGTGCAAGTAATCATCATGAAATATCTCATCAGCTGCCACAGTGATGCTGACATGATATCCCACACACGATTGAGCCACAGCAGATTAGCAACTATCACCCTATTGCTTTCAGAATCTCCCCTGACAGTAAGAAGATTGACGATACTAGCCCAGTTTCCTAATGTGGCGCACACACTGACCACCCAGAAGAAAACTCTGTACAATTCAGATGGTATCAGCTTCGTGCATGAAGGGAATACAGTGTGGGGAGCGGAGCACTTTATCTGATGCGATTGTTCTGGCAGAAAGTTTTGACAGCAGAACCTGTAATCTGGAGCAAAGATATGCTGTAAATAATCACTCGCTGATAACAGATCATAAGGGAAATCCTCAACTGGATTAAAACTAATGTCAAGTTCACGCAGATACGGCATGTTTTTGAAACTTTGGGGCCAATGATGTTAATGGCGGAAAAGGAAAGATTTAGATGGGTTACCAGAGGCAAGAAAATAAACAGTTCGCTGTTCAGTACGTTAAGATCTGTCTCCGACACATCAATCAGCATCAACGAATAATGAATATATTTGATCAGTTTGTTTATTGAATTTGACCTGATAGGATTTTTTGCCAATTTCATGATTTTCAAATTCTGTAAAATAAGAACATTAGGCATGTCAAGATATTTTAGATAGTTGTTAGTTAGGTCAATGAATTGTAAGTTAGGAAACTGCATGCCTGATACATTAGAAATAAAGCAGCGAGACAGAACAAGACGAATGAGGTAGACGTTAGTGTTAAAATCATACAACGACATCCCTGATTCTGAAGCATCTACATGCCGGAGCTCTGAGAAGAGATCCACAGGAAACGATTTTCCGCAAAGGAAGGAGTGGCCTTGACATACACAGCCTTCAGGACAGGTCGTATCACACATCAGTTCATCATCTCGATGTGGGCACTGGCCCCAGCATCACACAGATGATCTCCATGGAGACAAATTGTAGATGCACGACACTGGAACAGTCCAGAACATGGAGCATTGTTACAGTCCTGCTCATCCTCTCCATTGACACAGTCAGAGAATCCATTGCATTGAGTGTAGACAGGAAGACAGTACAGCCACTCAGATGGACAACGATAGTGAGTGTCAGGACAAGGTTCTTCAGTTTCCATCACCTGTTGTGTAAAATAGCCAGTACCATCCAAGTTAACATATATTCGTTGTTTCATGTCCACGCTTCTATCTCGAACGCAATAAATACACAAAAACAAGTAATGTCCAATCTCATCAGAATCATCCATACAATCAGAGTACTTATTACAACGTTGACTTAATAATACACATTGACCATTAGAACATCCAAACTCTGGACAAGAAAGGTGTTCACAAATGATTCATCACTGTAGTCTGGACAGTCCTGTATGAAGTCACACACCACAGTGTAATGCAGAGATGTGACATCATCACTACAACGGAACATGCTGTGTTCATAGATAACATTTGTCTCAGCAGACGATAACATGTTGTTACGCTTACCGGTCGAATTCAGGACTACATCACCTCAGAATGATTAGTCTTCCGACGGCAAATATCGAGTGTACGGTCCATAAACGTGTGAATCACATGACTATTTGAACACACCATTAAATGCTGCCTAGTCTGTGTGAATGTTGACTGTGTGGACTCTGATCGGCCTGGTCTTTTTTTGTGGAGGAAACACTCCAAATGCTTGTAACGAAATTCGCATTGTGCTAATGATGGATACCACTTAAATTTACATTCGATAAAACCAGTTGATGTCCAGCTCAGTGTGGCAGATTGACTAGATGCAAGATATGGCTTACATCTGAAGTGATTCACGTTGTATATCATAGTATTGTCAGACCACTTACGGAACCTACTGTACATAAAAGGTACCATGTGCCAACCTGAAGTGTAACCCAATAGTACATTGAAATTGAAATGATATTTGTACAATGGTAGGGAGTCTGTCACTTCTTTTCGAGTTTTTACAGAGCCAGACGGTAGCCTAGTTTCTTACACTCATTGGATAATAGATCCTGTTCAGGTAATAAATCATCTGACAAGACCAGCTTAAAGCATTTGTGAACTGAAGCCACCGCTCCTTGACACTCGGGGCTGCTGAAGGGACAGTGTTCTGTTTCATCCCGTCCATCTTCACACTCCGTCTTCAGATTACACTGCAGAAAGTGATGAAATTTGGAATAATTAATCACAGAACAGTTGAACAACCCACTTTGCAGTTTATAAGGATGTCCAGAGGCAAGAAAAACAGAAAAAAACATTTTGAGAAAGTTTAGTCTTAAACCATCATGAATGAAGTGTATTCTGATATATGAAGCTAGGAATATGTAGGCTGGTGTGGACCGCCTGGTACTCACATAAGCGCTGAATACTTGAAAAGTGCCATGTTTCTTGTAAGTCACTTGTATTGGACCCCTGTCATCATCGGGACGAAGTGTGTATGACTGCTGCACACTAAGCATGACGACACATCTTGAATGCAACGTCAGATCTGTGCTGAAGGGAATACTCTTTGCCACGTATGGTAAAATTATATATCCAGAATAATTTGTCATACATCGCAAAAATAATTATTATAATTTATTGCTTAAGTTTATTGTAGCAGTCGGTTTGTTCTTCATCATCACCCACATCACATTTGCACGTGACTCAAAAAACAACTCTTCAAGGACATAATATTCACATTCCAGATGTACTTTAGAAGAAAGGCTTGATTTTAATTGCACATCAATGGTCCAGATCTTTCTGTAACCGAAACCACACCAGTATACCGGCTGTTGAACATGAGCACGCACATATTTACCCCATTTCACCTTCACGTGCAGGTTACAGAACACAGTGTAACCCCCACACAGTCCATATACTACTCTCTGAGGCACCATAAGGCGTCCCAAGGTGGCGTAGCCACAGTCAGACGCATTTTTCTGTATAAGTGGTGTACGTTTGTTGGTTTGTTTCATGAAAAAGTGTACACCTGGACACCAGTCACCAATCTTCAGGGATGATATACTGGTGGTATCTCTGTTGGTTTTAACACTTCCGGCAATCTCTGCACAGAAACTCGGGTAGCAATGCATCAGACAGATTAGGGAAATCGGTAGCAGTACACAACTGGATTGTCTATTGGATGCGAAACTGACTGTGATGGTGTGTGTTTTATCTTTGTTGTTAACCTGCTTGCTTGTCATGATACAACGCGTGGTGTTCTTGTCCAGACTTAAAGCAATATAGTTTCCTCCAATCCCTTCTGCTGCTCTTGCTGTTTTACTCCGAATTGCGTCTGCTCTTCCACATTTCCTCTGTCTTGCTCTTGCCCCCCATCCTCCCTCTCCCAACCCCATCCTTCCACTTTTTCTTAACTGATCTGCTCATTTCCTCCTCACTTCCGATTTCTGTTGTGATTTTACAGCACCTCTTCCTGGCACATTCCTTCTACTCTTTTTAAATCTGCTCTTTTCCCGCTATAAAAATACATACATACATACATACATACATACATATATATATATATATATATATATATATATATATATATATATATATATATATATCTGTCTATAATGATGGAAGAATTGTTACCTGCACTTGTTTTCCCCCACTACTTAATTGTTCAGCATTATATATATATATATATATATATATATATATATATATATATATATATATCTTAAAGGGTACTTAGGGTGACCAATGGTTGACATAAAACCCGTTTTTATATTACTTTGCACTTAGGACAACCGCGATTTGGTCGCCCTAAGGTTTTGGCCTGCTACGAGAAGGGAATCGTGCATACAGCCTTATTTCAGTGTGCTATCGGGGATTTATTGTCTTAAGTTTGTCTGGGTACATTTTGGCTTTTTCCAATAAGGCGTTTGTGAATATCATCGATTTAATGATCTTCACCTTAGGGCAACCAGCGCAATAAAGGGTTTTATGGCAACCAGCCTATTTGGTAAAATATCTTTTTTTCGAAGGGGGTTGTTTTGAAAAAAAGTTACACATGAACTTCTTTAATCACATTAACTAATTTAAAAAACAGAACAAAAGGGCTTTGTAAGTCTTTTCTGTAAACCGTCGATCTTGCCAGATATACGCACACACTCACAGTCAAGCTATTTTTAGAATTCAAATCGTGGCTTGAGAAAGCGAGCATTGAACGAGACCCAAATCTGGGCCAAATCCGATCATTCCTTTCGTACCTCCTTTCAATTTACTTGTAAACTTTTAAACACTTTGGGAGGTTAAAACTTTAAATAATGGGAAAAATTAGTGTCTGGCAATGATTTTTGACACTGATACTTGTATTCTTTACTGAAACATGGAACGTCCGTATCTCGATGTTTAATGAGATTGGGGTGCGTAAGGATTATCATCAAGATGGCGGATGTGTGGTCTTCGCTATGAGTGTTGTAGAGATTGCCTGGTTCAAGACCTTCGACAACAAGAAGATGTAAGTAATTTTTTTTCTGTAAATTTGGGCTTTGTGTGTGTGTGTGTGCATGTTTATATTTATCATTATTGCATCGAGCTTAAATTTAATCTTTCTGTCACTGCAATCTGAATCAAATCGTTAGATTCGATTCAGTATTATACTCGTAACACTGCGCTGTCTCAGTAGGCCCTAGAAACTTATGCAGCATTGTGCGTTGTTACAGGAAGAAAAATATAAGTACTGAAACGGAACGAAAAAAAAGTTGAATTAAAAATAGTAGTCTTCTCGATGTTTCATGACTTGAGCCAGGCCAGTCCGGCTACCGGCGCCCCCGCGAGCAAACCCCGACCGACACAACCAAAACTTCACAGCCCCAGTACTGGGCGTGTCAGCAGCCAGGCACTATGCAGTAGCCCGATGCCAAAGTTTTAGCTTCTTATTCCTCTTCTGCCATTTGAGGTTGTTAGTTCTGCACCTCACCCATAGTTTTCGTTCAGACAGCAAATCCATGTGCGTCATCCATTGTTTCCACTGGCACAGCATGGCCTACTACTGAATCAGAATGTGCTTTCATGTGTGCCTAACATTTTTGTGCAAGTTCGCAAACGGGGCCTCGGTTTTGAGTCTCATCCTTCCTGGGGGACGTTTTTTTTTCCATAGCTGATCATGTCAGATTCCCATTTACACCTGGATGGAATGGGAAAATAAAAATATTTCCTAGGGTCACACCCCTGTGGTCAAAGTTTGAATTGAACTGATAGTTTGCACAGTGATGGATCACGAGCTCGTGACAAACCAGCTGAGCCACAGTGGCTCTTGTGACATTAAATATCAGTGGAAATGTTTCTATTTTCAAGTACTTCATGGGTTAGGGTTACAGAATTAAAAAGCAAAAGAGTTTCAAGGAGGGGCAGTGCCGACTGGGGTTCATCCCTGACTTAAGACTTTGGGACCTCTTGAATTGTGGAAGTGGTAAACTTAGCTTCTTTCAGTTTTCAGTAATTGATGACTTGACACCCACAGAAAATAGTAAATGCTGAGATTCAGTTTGAAGACTGTAAATAAAGGTGCGAGTGGGATAGTGGGTGGGTGGGTGGGTGTGTCATATTCCTGTAAGTCACAGTGTTTGTAGGCCTCCAAGAATACGACAGGCCTAACTAAGCATTTGTGACATTAAGCAACAGTGACAACTTTCTTCTTCTTCTTTTCTTAGACCTTCTTCATCTTATTATTAACATGTAAAAGTTTTGACTAACCATGTTTTATTAATTCTTTGTAAAGTGAAAAGGCTATTCTCAATCTCTGAGTCAGAGTGACCAGTGTTTAATGCCTACTGATTTCATTTCAGATTCAAGATGGCTACTTTTGATGAGGTTTTTAAGCTTCTCAAGAGCAGTAAGTTTAAAATTGCTCAAATTGCCTTTTTTTTTTTTTTTTTTTTTTTTAAACTCATTTAAAAAAATTAAGGTCAGCAACAAAAACAAGGGTAGGTTGGATTGCTGGAAACATACAATTCTTTTTTTTGTTTGCCTAATGGAAAGTCTTATAAGGGGTGTGTGTGTGTGTGTGTGTGTGTGTGTGTGTGTGTGTGTGTGTGTGTGTGTGTGTGTGCAGAAAGGGGGGGGGGGGATATCATTGATGTCTAGGACTGATAACCTTGCATGTGACAATTTAAGATTACTTCAACACATATTGAGTTACACTTTATTTTTGAAGAATTTTGGATGGATAATCTGTATACTAAGACAGTAGTACATGTTTGTAAACCTATGTTTTGAATTATTTCAGTGCCTAGACACCTTTATTGCATTAAACCATATTCCTCACAACATTTCTGGAGCACATTGATGTTTTCCTCAAAATTACAACTTTCATAAATTGAATGTCCGTAAATCAATAGCACACTGTAAGCGAGGGAAACTATTTATGTAGAGCGAAAGATGCTCT
Source organism: Conus betulinus (assembly GCA_016801955.1). NCBI lineage: Eukaryota > Metazoa > Mollusca > Gastropoda > Neogastropoda > Conidae > Conus > Conus betulinus. The sequence continues at coordinate 9,183 of JADBJO010030852.1, read as the reverse complement.
TTGCAAAGGAGACAATTTACTGTATGGAGATGCTCTGGGGAAGGGCGAAGATTTTACTGTAGAGCAGCCAAGTAAATGGAGAGAGAGAGAGAGAGAGAGAGAGAGAGAGAGAGAGAGAGAGAGAGAGAGAGAAATGTGTATGTGTGTGTGAGAGAGTGAGAGAGAGCACATGTGTGTACATAGAATTCAATTCCCGGCAAAACGGGTTCGTCAGCTAGACTAAATGTAATACTGAAAGGATGATTTTCTGCTGAAAGAAAAAGAGTATTAACTAGCCAGTCAGGTAGAAAATATTAATAAATGCAGGGAACAAAATAATCCTTCAAAATTCTATGAAAGATTGGTGTTGATTTTGTGTATCTGATAGGACAACTGAGAAGTTTTCCAGCTCCTGTTTCTTTTATTTCATTCTTTTTGACTGCTGAGGCTTCTTATTAAGCCTGCTTGGCCTATTTCATTGCAGGTTTTGTCTGCATTTTAAGGTTTGAAAAAAAAAAAACTGCTGGAAAACAAGGTGCCTTTCCCCTAAACCTCACACCACCCTATCTTTCAGTCAACAAGAATGTTTAGAGACAATAGTAGTTGTAAATATGTATATATATTACAGCGGAAAGTTGTTGCAAAAAATTCTCGGTAGACAAATCACTGCCAAGTTCTATTTCTGAATTTAATTTTAAGAAATGAAATTAATCACTTTCAATAAACTACTGATATTTCAAAACAATATTGTAATTTTTTTTTGCAGCAGGATAATCTGTGCGGACCCAAATGATGAAGATTATGATGCACCGGCCAATGTGATAGTAAGTACCATAAAATCCCCCAGCAAATGCCCACCCCCCTTCTGCATGGATTGTGGGCAAGTGTAGGGGTGGTCGTTTGCTATGTTTGTACCTGAAAATGCATTCCCGTTTTCAAATAGTGTATGCGCTACATTGTTATTTTGTTAAGTTCTAATACACAAACATGAACCTAACAATGTGCTATGGTGATTAACGGTAGGTGGAAGCAATGCTTTTTTTCATGTCGAGCCCCAGATTTATGTTGCTGCATTTTTCTTCTGCTTTGTGTTCCTGGAACACCCAATAAAAGACACCAAAGAATGCCCTCATCTGTCATGTGCTGGAACATGAAAAACATAGGAGGAAATTCTATCAAAGTTAGAGTGGACATGGTCAAAGACATGGAGTTTCTGTGGCTTCAGTTTTGGGGGGCAATGGGTAAAAAAAAACAACAACGAATCAATGGAAGAAAGATTTTCTAGAAAATACAGAGACAAACTGGAAAAAAGAGACAGGCAAAAAGGGGATGCATCAGAGATGAGAGAGAGAGAGACAGTAGAAATAGTATTGAGGGCCAGTGATGGGCCTCGCGGCCCTTGGATGCACCATCATTTTCTTATATCTTGATTTTCAGTGTTGTTTTGGTGATGGTTTGCAATAAAGGAATTACCAGTATGGTTTCTATCAAATTCATCATGATTTTTTTTTCATTGTCTGGTTTTCATCCAGAATATTTTTAACGTCTTATTTTAAATAGTAAATGGTTCCAATGTAAAGACAGACAGCAGACACATCAGAGACAGGCAGATGGGTAGGGAAAGACATTGAGATAGGCATACAGAGAAAGAGAGAGAGAGAGAGAGAGAGGGGTGGGGGGGGGGGGGGGGGGAGGCACACAGACAGAGAAACATGAGTCATAAAGTAAGCCAACTGCAAGAAAAATGTGTGTGGCCGTTTGCTAAGTATCGACTCCTCTGCATAACTTCTGGCCCAAAATAGGGGATGGGTGTTTTCTAGGTGCTGGGCATTTGCTTGGGAATTACAAGGGATGTTACACTTACAGGATGCATAATTATGCAGTGCAGCTCGCCGCACACACATGCATGCATGCACACGCACACACACATATGCACACACACTCACTCTCTCTCTCTCTCTCTCTCTCTCTCTCACTCTCACACACACACACACACACACACACACACACACACACACTTACACTTACACTTGTTCCGTCCATCCAACTACCTGATGCAGAGTGATCACTAACTCAAACCCCTCCCATCCTTGTTCCTACCTACCCATTTATTCAGATAATTCTCCTCCTCCTTCCATATTTTTTTTTCAATTTCTTTAAATCCAAACTGAGATGAAACAACAGAATTGAATTGTTTTGATTTAATGGTTACAAGAAGATGTTTTAATGAGAGGGGATATTATAATGGGGCAGGAATGGAGAGAGAGAGAGAGAGAGAGAGAGAGAGAGAGAGAGAGAGAGAGTGAGGAGGGGCGCAAAAGAGATACCATATTGACTGCAGCAGGAGAAGATGTACTAATTTGTAATAACTAACTATGGATGTCCAGATGGAATCCAAGGAGATGGAGGACAAGATGGAGTACATGCAGACATGGGAGTGTTGGCTGCATGTCCTCCACTGACTGCACATTTGACCTGGCTGCTGCATCCCAACAACAGTCCACTGATTTCAGGCACCGAGGTGTTTCAGCCAACATGACACCTTGCAGACGCAGTAAAGGTGAGTTGTTGTTCCACAAAAATAGGCACTGTTTAAACCACTATGTGTGTGTGTGTGTGTGTGTTGGAAGATGGCTAGAGATGGGGTGGAGATGAATACTGTTACTGCATGAGTTATGTGGGAAACACATAAATATTGCTGGTGGCTCAGTGGTAAGCAGATACCGGAATGTTTACTACCAACCCACAGGAGGGTGAAGATGGGCTTACAGAAGCATTTCAGACAACTAGCACTTTAACACAGCATACCTCCTTGTCAAGTGCTATGACTACTAAAGGGCTACAGGCTTGACACTCTCAATAAACTGGGTGATCATGAGTCAGTATGAAACTGCAGCCAGCAGTCACTTAGTACTTGCACTCAAAGCTAATTCAAACCTGGATGTGTAAACTGATGTAAAGTACTGATGAAATTAATTATATAACAATCATATGGCTGTAGCAACATGTTTTCTTTGCTGTACCAAAAGTGAGAGTGCTATCTATGTCTGTCTTGTTCTTCCTCCTGTACTTGTAAAAATAACATTACTGACTGTGGAGTGTGTTGAGGTTTGGTAAGTCATAAGGAGTTGAAGGTAGACCAAACCACATTCCCTAATATATATACAAGTTTCAAGCCGTCATCTATAGATCATGCCATTTATGTGGCACATTGCTCACATGTCAAATGTCTTGTCTCAAATTCTCTATCAACACTTCTTTTCTGCAGTAGTTTCATGTTTGTAATGGTTTGCATTCTTAAGAAAATGCACTATCATTATCATCATTATTAGTCTTTCCCATCAAGTTGCAAGCATTATGACTGTTTGGCAAAAGTTAAAATTACTGTCAAATTGCCTATAATTAGTCTGTGCTTTTCATGTTTCATACAAGTGATGAATTGCTGTTTTTCATCATTGGTGTGGGAGGTGGTGGATGTGTGTGTGTGTGTGTGAGGAGGAGGGGGGGGGGGGGGGCAGAGGGAAGTGTGTAGAGGTAGATGGATGCTGATATACCTAGTGCTCTTTTCTTCTTTGGATAATCACAAGGACAGTCCAATTAAAAGTGTACTTTATTTATAAATACTAACAAAACTGTCTTACACCTTTACAGGCTGTGTCCAAGTTGCTTCACCACCTCTTTCAAAAGTATGGAGAGAGCCCAGCTGCACTGAGGAGTTCCCTTCCAGAAAAGTTCAGAGAAAAACCAGACCCCCTGACAGCACAACATGCCTATCCAAGCAAATGCGAGGCACTGGCTACTTACATGGCAAGATACTGTGATTGGTTATACCAAATGAACCTATGAAGACCTGGCTCAAGACTGACCTGGCTCAAGACCTGGCTGAGGGTGGATTTTGGTTTTAAACATTTACTTGATCCTCAGTTACTCTTACAGTCTGACAGCATTTGTGCTACTGCTGCTAAAATGATCATTATTCACACTGCATCTGACCCTGGTGTGATAAATGAAAATTGTTCATAAATCATATCCTTGATGCTGGCTATTTTGTTAGAACACAATATATTGAAGGAATCAGACCAAATTACTTTGTGGGTTCCCATTGTTTTTATGTCTTCTATGATATTAAAAACTTCCTAATGGCAACAAACACTTACCAAATGGTCAAAATTATGACTGACAAAGCCCAACACACAACCTAGTTTAGTTACTCCTGCACCTATGAACCAACCAGGCAATAATGTTTACCTATTTAAGTATTTTATGCAATTTTTGGTCCTCTCAAAACACTCAATTTAGTGATGGCAATCATCCATGAATGAAAATGAAAGGAAAATACAGTAGAAATAGCAGTTAAACACACATTTCCAGTGGAAAGGAATCAGATGCATGATTGCTCTAAAAATTACCTTTGGCGCATCATGGGTTTTCCCCAGCAGCACAGTACTTTCAGGACTAGTAAGGCTTTTTCATTTTGACCTCTGCATGTTAAATACTGCAGCGCCCTTTACAGGGCTCAAGCAAAAAGGAAAAGCCCCATGAAAAGTTGTCATTTCATCCATGAGATCCCCTCATATATTTGAGTGACTTATTATGATCATGCCCTGTTCTGTTTCATCATCAGTCTCTAATGTAGTACTCAATGTTTACATTTTGATTCTGTGTTTGTATGTATGTTGTTTGTACAAACATTATGATTTAATGTCTGTGTGTGTATTTTGTAATTTGGATAATTTGATCCTGTTTTCAACTTTTTCTACTTTTTGCACGCCTGATATGCCACTGCGCCTTATCTAAGGCTTTTACATTCCTTTTGTTCAAAACTTGGTGCTTGTGCCTAATAGTAATACAAAGAAGCGCCTTAAAAGTCCCAAGAGTACAGAACCTTTTTTTTTACTTTTTACAAACACACACACACAAAGAGAAAGAAATGGCGGAAATCCCAAATTTCTCCACCATACAGAAGTCATCCTTTCTGATAAATCGCTTAAAAAGGTGCGAGTCGCTTGCGTGCAAAGCTGACATTCACAGGCAAACAGATTTGGTAAACAAAATTTATTTAGGACATTTCAACTGAATCATAGCACCAAGATGCGAACGTTATGGAGTGGAACACTTAGGTTCTATTCTTTTTTTTTTATTCCAATACCCAATTATTTTTTTTTCCCAAAATTCTTAAAGAGGACAAAAGGTGGAAAAAGGGGCAGGGTGGGATAGGGAGAAAACCATTTCTATCTGATGACAATGCTTTTCATACTGTTTAGCAGACAGAATAACCACCACATCAGTCTTCTTCATGAGTGAGCAACTTTCATTGTTTTAGAGTAATGCCGCTTGGGTCATAGATGACGAAACAAAAAACAAAGAAAAAAAAAAAAAAAAAAAACCCTAAAAAAAAAAAAAAAACATACATACAAAAGAAATCAGGAAGTACATTGCTACACTAGGGAAGAAGTCTTAGAAATCCTATAAAATACAAATGTAAGAGTACACACACAAACACACACACACACACACTCTCTCTCTCTCTCTCTCTCTCTCTCTCTGTGTTCAGTCCAATTCAGGCCACTGGAATCCACAATATTTTTCTGACTGGAAATGTTCATGGATCTTGTGAACACAGCAAGATGGAAGGGGAACATGGATGTTTCTGCCCAGAATTCCAAAGCACCACCACACAAGCTGCCTGTAGCCAATGTACCGGTATTTCCTGTGAAGAAAGTTGCATTTGGTCAATGATGGAGGAAAAAAGTAGCAAGAAACGTAGGTGTATTTCAGTTCACCTTAAGCTCTAAACAGTTTATCTTGCTGTATTGACCGAGCATGAATAACTACTGTACAGTGTATACTATAACCCTAGAGCGCACAATGCAAGAGACATGAAAGATGTGAATGTAGAAGGATATTTCCTGTCCATATCAGAGACTGCTTGCAGCGTCTTACTTCAGAGTATCTGGAACAGCAAAAAGATGTTGTAGGGAGATAATATTGGAAGCAGTAACTGAGTAAGCTCCTGACATAGACACCTTCATTCAAATTTCACTAAAGTTAGAGAGCTTCTACCTAAACACAATGAGAACACAAGCCATATCATTCACTGAATAGAATGGAACTTCACTTGGCTTTATACAAATACAGATGCACATGTAGTCACAAAACACACACACACAATCAGAATTAGTACTCAAGGATTTTTTTTTCGATATCACAGAGCTCTCATATTGTATGTCCGTCATGTCTTGGTAAGTCTTAGAAGGCAAACAACAAGCTGACTAGGGTAGGACATTTAAAATCTAACCACTGAAACCTGTGATAAGGGGGCCCCCTTTACTAGAGTACACCATTTGATATCATGTACCTTCCTGTGCCCTTTTCACTTTCATCCCTCTCACAGCTGGATGTGTCATTTATTACTTTCTAGGTGTCCCTTTAACACTCCTTTCACTCAGTAAATTACTGGCACATACAAGCAGATTGTACAAACTTACTCTTCTGTAAAAGCCCTCATCTGCCCATGCTCCTGTTTGTACTGATGACAGGCAGTTTCCAGCACATCAGGGTCAAGGCACACAGTCTGGAAACCACGAACAGCAGTGATACACTCAGCTGGCTGACCTCCACCTTTTTCCACTTGCAAGGACCTGAACAGAATGATATCACAGTCTTAGGGCACATGCTGACCTGTCACAGCTATTTATTATGACATGTGTATGCAGAGTGAACTAGAACAATTGTATGTTACATCATTATCTGCATGACAGCCACACTGGAAACTTTGCCACTGACCAACAATACAGTCCATATTCGAACTGGGCTTCCTTGTTACCCGTATCAGTCACTATAACAAGTTCAAAAAATTTAGGTAAAACCAAGTCATTGTGTTTGTTAATACATCGTATTAACCACCCATGTACACATACCAACTAACTCAACTGAAAACATCACCTTTGCTTGTACCAGGGATAATCAGTCATACAAATTTACTTCTCTAGATTCCAAATGTTCCTACTCTAAATAAATTCAATAATGTCACCTTGATCTAAGACAGAATAATCTGACATCTTATTATTATCACCTACTGATCTCAACTCTTACTATGACAATTTTGACAAACAAAAAAGACTGAGTAACATTACAGAATCTTTCAAAATAAACAAAAAACATATAGTACTACTAGTATCTTTGTATTATCAGGTATTTGGATGATTCTATAAACTGCAGAATAAACTCATCAAGTAATAATAAATCCATAAAAAAATTACTTAATAAACTTAAAGGTGTATTCCATACATGTACAAATTCAATCATTTCTCTTTGTTCATGTCTGAATATGTGTGCATTATATATGCATTTAAGGAGTATACAATGGCAGATCATGGCCTTAAAAGAAACCAAAAAGACATTCCATTCTGTTTTATTTGATAAAGAAAGTTGACGGTATAACTATTCATTGTACCTGTATCGTAAAACTTTCTGCCATATCTTCTCAGATTCTGTGCAACAGTGGCTTTCATGGTTGGTGTTCATCGCAACACAGTTTCCACATGTACACCTGAAAAGCAAACAAACAAACTTGGAATTGCTATTAATGTTACTTTTTTTATGCGTGTTAGCATCTGATATTTTCTAATATTTTTTCCTTTCATTTTCCTTTGTTCCCCTTCAATTGTTATTCCTAGTTCTGCTGTTAGTATTGATATCATTACCATTGCCTGTAGTTGCTTTCTGCTTTTGATATAAAATGGCGATGGTAGTACTTTGAAATGTTTCACACAAGTCATTAGATGTATTTACAGAGATCATGAGGACATTCCTCACACTATGGTATGTACATTCATGAAGTCTTCTTTCTTTCTTTGTAATTTTTTTTCTTTGTTGTTGTTTTTAAATGAGTAATAATTCCTCCTTTCTAGCTGTGCAGTTCCCTGTTCTCCCTCCCTTGTCCTTGTCTTTATTTCTCCTTTCTGCTCTGTCTGGTCTCTCAACTCTCCCTGTTGCACACTCTCAGACAAATTTTTAGAAATATTCATTTATTGTGACTCGTGTAACACTTTCACTTTTGTAATACATAACCAAGTGATAATTTGTTCACTTTTGTACTCAAGCAGAAACTTTTGCTGTTATTAAGTGTAACCATATTTTCAAAAAATAAAACTTAAAGAAAAATTTTGTAAGGAAGCAAATAAAATCTGGCATTGAACATAAAAAAATTATGTACTGTTTTTTTCCTTTAAACAATATGTACTTGTTATTACATGAATGAAAAACCCCTTGCATGATTTCATTTTATAACTTTACATTGAAGAATAAAGTAGCTGGTAATGTTTCCAGCTCAACTTGTATGCTCTTGGGCTTATTTGATGATTGTTTCAGTGACTGTTTTACATACTGTCTTCTTTTTTCATGTAATGTCCACACACACACACACACACACACACACACACACACACACACACACACATGTACGTGCACATCACACACACACACACACACACACACACACACACACACACACACACACACCAACCACCCCATCCTGTTTTTTGATGGTCATAAACTTGAAAACACAGCTCTAAAAACATCACTAAGCAAAATATATTTCTTTGTTCTTATTAGCAGATGGATTGTGTGGTGAGGGTGGATCTAAATGAAGACTCGAGGAATATGTGCTGATCCACATCCAGCATAAGCCATAACATAAGTGTGATTTTATACTGCACATTTCATTGTCATCACACACGCACAGACACACCCCCTTCTTCTTCTTCTCCACCCCACCCCCACAATAATAAACAGACCTTTTCTTGAGTAACCAGCGAAAAGTGTGCAACCTCTGTTTCATTGGACTTCTCAAAATTCTAAATCCTTCCAACAAATCAACACAAACGTACAGTGATCAAGTCATCAACACACGATGAGCTTGAAGTTGAAGCCAAATCGGTCACTTACAGGACGACACACTGTGCTAACTGCAGATCATTCATGGACGACAAATACTCACCAATCTGTGTTGCCAGCGCGATTTTGTGTTGGTGCCTCCACTTCTACCGTTGTTCGTCGTCCGCTCTTCTGTTCGGTGCTGGCGGTTCAAACTGGTAGGGTTCGACTCGTACGTTCCGACTGGCGTCCTGTCTTGCCATGTTCTACCTATGTCAATACTACGTCACAGGTTTTCCGGTAAACTTCGGCATGTTGTCGGTAGAT
>JADBJO010030851.1:0-17394 GCA_016801955.1 Conus betulinus | reverse complement strand
GTACAGTACTTCCTACAGTAATCAGTGTCTACAAATTTCAGTACAGTAACTTCCTACAAATAATCAGTGTTTAAATCTACGGTATGTTACTTTTCACAATAATCAGTGTCTAAAAATACAGTTTGTTACTTCCAACATAATCAGTGTCTACAATTTCAGTACAGTACTTCCTACAATAATCAGCGTCTAGAACTGTAGTACAGTACTCCCCACGATAATCAGTGTCAACAACTATAATACAGTGCTTCCTGCAAAAATCAGTGTCTGAAACTACGCTACATACTTCCGACAATAATCAGTGTCTAAATCTACAGTGCAGTATCTCCTACAATAACCATGCTTTTAAACTACAGTATAAACACTACTTATAATACAACAGTGGTTTAGTCTGTAACGCAGAACTGCAGCCGATAAATAAAACCACAATGTTGTACAGGCTGCAATACGTCCGAGTCTTAACGTACAGTCAGTACTACTTACAACCAGTCGACGCCTGAAAACGTTCGTACAATGCGAAACTATACTAAGTCAGTGTATCATACTACGGTACAAACATTGCTTACATAAGCCAGCGCCGAAATCTGTAACGCAACACTGACTACGAGAAATCGGTGTGCTTAAGCTCTGGATGCAATTCTGATTTCAATGATCCGAAAGTGCGATGCAGTGCCACATACAATAACTCAGTGTCTTCAACTAGAGCACAATACAGAATTATCTACAGTATGTCAGTGCCAGAGATACAGTACAACTCAGTGAAAACCTACCTAAAGTCGGGCGCTTTAAGACTACAGTACCGTACAACTTACGATAAGTCAGTGCCTAACACTACAAGTACTACATAGAATAAGTCAGCGCCTGAAAATCATGATACTACGCTCAATAACTAACTGCAGGAAAAAAAAAAAAAGAAAAAAAATACCGTAAGCCTAGGATGAATTACTGCAGAGAAATATAGTACAGCACTACCCAAAATAAATCCTGACGAAGCAATATAGCTAGTAAAACCAAAGGTAATTTATTGAGGGAAAATATATTCCCCCTATTACCTACAATCAGTTACCACGGAGAAATATAATTCAGTTATATCTACAATAGATTATTGCAAGAAAGACGGCACCATCACCCTCAACATATGACTGCAGACAAAACATAGCACAGTACAATCTATAATAAGTTATCGCGGATATACAGCACAGTATCAACTACACTAAGTTAATAGCCCTCCAGTAATCAGCTCGTAAAAAGTAATTCATTCCTACTAACTACGACGATGAGATGAAGTGGACACTCTACGACCATTCTTCAAGGAACAATACAACAGGAAAAGAGATGAGGGATGGAGCGGTAATGAGAGAGAGAGAGAGAGAGAGAGAGAGAGAGAGAGAGAGAGAGAGAGATCGATGGGAGAGAGAGAGAGAGAGAAGGGGGGTGAAGGGGAGGGGAGGGAGGGGACACAGAGCAGACGGACGACATCATACATAGCTGCGTGGACAGGGAATTACTTTGCTTCAGCTGTGAACACAGTCCAACAATCGTCAGGGGTAGGGGAGCCAACTCGTGCAATGTTGTGTTACAGTCTTCCTGTTCATGCGGAACTGATGCGCGTGAAATGTAGACGCAAAAAAAAAAAAAAAAAAAAAAAACCCATTGACACAAGTGGTCCTGTTTCACAAATTATCTTTGTGACAATCTACCAGTGGCGCAAAATTCTTTCCAAATCAGTACATTGGCTAGATTTCATGCCGGCCTATAAAATCTGCACGTGAATTTATATTTTAATGTGACATTTTGCGCACGAGGTTTTTTTTTTTTTTTTTTTTTTTTTTTTATCATGCCAAAAATTGTGTCGCACTTGTGTCACCTTCAACAGAATCTTACATACACATACAGTCACTGTTTCTTCTTACGTTTACTTTATCAAAATGTTCATAAACATATTTTTTACCTGTTTCTCCGTTTCCTTGTAGCTCTCTCTCTCTCTCTCTCTCTCTCTCTCTCTCTCTCTCTCTCTCTGTCACCGAGACTAGATGTGAAAACTGATTCGGCTCGTCAAACAAAGTGATAGCAAAGAGTAAACAAAACAACAACAACAAAGGAAACAAATCAGCAAACAAAGAAAACAGGGAGGAAATCTCTGGCTTTTGTTTGGATGGTGAATCTGGTTCCATGTTAATCATTATCAGTAGTAGGTAAATACTTGAATGAAAAGCGGCTTAATTCGTAAATGTTTACGTCATGAAATGATACCCAACCAGCGCATAATGCAGTATCGGACTGCTTACTGCAAATCACAGTACACTACTCTGAAGACACTATGGCGAACCTATATTGTACTGCTCATTATGCTCTACTAGTGCTCATTGAAAGAATGACACACGCACACATAAACACGATTCTCACATAGGCAAACACGCCCCCTTGGCGCACGCGCGCGTACACACACACACACACGCAAGCGCGCGCCCGCGTACGCACGCACTCACACACATTACACACACACACACACACACACACACACACACCACACACACACACACACACACACACACACACACACACACAGGGTGTGTGTGTGTGTGTGTGTGTGTGTGTGTGTGTGTGTGTGTGTGTGCGCGCGCGCGCGCGCGCGCGCGCGCTCCTCTTGTACATTAGTAGAATATACACACAAACTCGACGTGTCGAGTCTCCCTGGAAATGTCACCGGAGGGGAGAGAAATGTTGCGAAACCACGCATCAAAATAGATGAGTAGTCTACCTTGTCTGCCTTGTCCGAGTGACATTGATATTGAAAATGGCCATTTATCTATGTAAATATGAAATGAGGAGGGAACAGTAAATGATAAACAATAAACAAATAGGGGTAACGCTTGCTCCCACAAGAAAAACATAACTCCAAAGGAATGTTGCTTACGACATGTCTGCTAGGCGATTCGGTGTCGTAAGCAGTATTCCTTTGGAGTTATGTTTTCAGTCAGTCAGTCAGTCAATCAATCAGATTTTGGGATTGCCACTCACTCACAGAGCAAGTCAGTCAGCTGGTCAGCTAGTAGGTCAGTCAGTCTGTCAGTGTGTCAGTAAGTTGGTTGGTTACTCAAGTCAGTTACTTGGTTGGTCATTCGTTCAGTCATTAGTCTGTTAGGTCGTCAGTCAATGACTAAGTGAGTCAGTTAGTCACTTAACTGCTTACTTACGACTTCTCATCTCTGCCACTCTCATTAAATTTTAAACCTAATAATAATAATAATAATAAAAAAACAAGTTTAAAATTTTCATGTTGAAAAAAAGGATTAAACTTGTAAAGTTGACAACGATTAAAGGTCAAAGAAGGCCCATGACCTAACGGCCGTGAGGGGCGGGGCGGGGGTTGGGGGGGGGGGGGGGGGGGGGGGGGGGATGAACTGGGAGAGGTTCGCCGTGTCTGAGACGCAGTAGTACGGAAGGTGGAACTCATCCCTCTCCTTCCGCCGCCTTACCCGTCCCTGATGTGAATCAGACACCCTGTTAGTGCCGAGTGGACAGAGAGGGGGTTTTCAGGCCGTAAAATCCGACCCACCAAGTGGCTCGAACTCAAGATCCTTAGCCCCGCAGGTTGACGCTCTGACCATTTGACTATGGGTCCCTCTTCTTTGACTATGGCCGATGACGTCATCGTCATCATCATCATCATCATCGTCGTCGTCGTCGTCATCGTCGTCGTCGTCGTCGTCATCATCATCATCATCATCATCATCATCATTACTATAAAATCTGTGTTTCTTATTGCCGTCCAATGCTTTCAGCCTTCCAGACTGTTTCACCATTGTTCTGTCAAGTTCATGCCATCTTTTTTTCTCTTGTTCAGTTCAAATTAAGCAAACTTTTGTTTCAAACTAGTGACTAGGTAGTGATAGTGGAAACGCTGTTCAGAGAGAACTCCAGCTGTCCTCTCTGCAATGCCTTTTGCCTACATGGTACCTTTCAGTGTGTGTTAATGGCAGCCAGTACGTTTTGTCATTAAGCGTTTCGTAATTTTTGGGTAAACTGACGTTGACAGACTCAGAAGAATGCCTGGCATCTTCAACACCAAGTGCAGCTTTCATCTGCTCGAAAGATATCAACAGTGTAACTAATATGTTATGCATTGTGTTAGTAATGTGGATTGTTGTCTTTGTGGTCTATTTCTGTTTCAGGACAAGACTTTTTGCCACTGTGTGGGGACAGCTCTGAAATTGCCTCGTATGGTCAACAATGTGGGCTGTAATGCAAATACACTGAAACTGAAACATACTTCTTTGGCTTACTGTTTTAGTCGCATGGTGGCTTGTTTTGTTTATCATGATAATAATGAGAATTAGAATGACAAAAATAATAACAGCCATTACCACCATCATCATTAACATCATCATCATCATCATCATCATCATCATCATCATCATTTTTTCACAGTCGTCATCGTTCTAATCATCATCAATATCATCACAGGTTTTATATAGCGCATTGCCTACAGCACAAGGTGTTTTACTAACAGGAAGAACAAGTGATAGAAAATGAGTGTGCTTAACAACGATACCTGTAGTTTATTACACACACATACTCTCATTTACGCTAAAACCAGTTTCAGTAGATAGGAACACGTGATCGGAAAAAAAAAAAAAAATGGGGTACATACAAGGTAGGCATGTGAACTCTGTAGTTACAAATGATATAGCTAAGACACTGGACACTGAAAATGCTTTTGACTCACACCGTTTTGAACATTAGGAAACGAAAATGCTTATATTACCTGAAAACAACGGTGTTTCTAAACCCTGCAAAAGAATGGTTTCCTTCACTTTAATTTGGGTAGTTTTTTTTGTCGATTCCAGATCGTACAGTCCAGTCAGACCTGGTGCTACATACTCAACTCTTTGAACGTAATCCAGTTCTACATACGTAGGCTTCCAAACCAACAGGTAAAAGAGAGTTTAAACAGGCTCAATTAAAATGTCATAGACGCTGTGTTCATCTCTGGGATTTACTCTGTTTCCAAACTTTTGACAGACCATCAAAGCGTGGATAACTCTTGCCGAAGATGAAATTTGTACTGGATTTTAAACGTCAGCTTTTCATCTATAATGTTCTTCAATGTCTTTACTCACTCTTCTAATCTTTGAAAGTTTGATAGAAAGAATGTCTGCAGACTCGTTTCTACGAAATCAAACCTCGCTTCCTTTTTCTGAACAATGAAATCGTGGTGGTTTTCTTTGCACCAGATGAGAAAAACGTCTTAATTTCGAGGAAGCATACAGCATCACAGTTTCGTAGGTTCTCAAGAGCTGAGTCCAGTGTTAATCATTTCAACCATAGGAGTACACTTGAGTTAGTGCAGTCTTCTGTGTATTATGCGAACAGAACAGGCAAAGATATGGCTGTGCTTTGTGGGACACCAATGAAAAACGTTTTCACTACAGGCAAAGCTCGCTGAAAATCTACCTGAATTTTGCCAACAAGCAAAACTGGTAAGAAACAAAGTAAATCATGGTTCAACATTAACAAAGAAGCCTGAAGTACTACCAAACGCGTCTGAATGGCCATTGAAAGCAAATGAAATGTCGAGAAATAGAATACTGTCCGAGAAATATGGATCGTTATAAAGCAGCGAGGAAGGAAAGGCGTTTCGCATCAGTGGGAATATGTATACAACTCGACATGGGTCATGTTGAGGGGTGTGTAGTATATAAGAGCTGGTGTTCCAGGATTGTACATTCAAAAAGCATTTGAAAGAAAACACTTTCTGTAAATGAAGTGGATGCATTAGTATGTTCAGGAACGTTTTATTTGGGGATTGGACTGATGGTTGATATTTTCTTCACAGGTCAGATTCACAGTTCTTTCAGAGATCATGCCACACAACAGTCGTGAGGTGCATGCATATGCATCAGATGTAGTGATGTGTGTGTGTTGTGTGTTGTGTGTGTGTGTGGTGTGTGTGTGTGTGTGTGTGTGTCGTGTGTACCTACGCATACATGCATACCTACATACAATACCCTACATGTATACATACCAACATGCATTCCTTCAATCGTACATCCATCTATCCATCCAATCCATACATACAAGAATACGAATAACTTCCAAAAACTAGCTATTTTAGATCAGCCCCTACAAGTTTATCTATCCGCAGGAAAAACCCAAATACTAAAAATTAACACAATCAGTCCAATCACAATGCTAGATGGAGGCCCCACTGGAAAAGTCGGCAGCTTCACCTATCTGGGCAATGTAGTCAACCAGCAAGGGGGAACTGATGCTGACGTGAAAACCGGAATAGGGAAAGCAAGAGCAGCCTTCATCACTCTGAAAAACATCTGGAAATCTCGAGGGATCACCACCAGGACGAAAATCTACCTCTCCAATTCAAACATCAATCTGTCCCTCTTATATGGATCAGAGACCCGGACGAACCACAAAAACCACCATTCAAAAACTGAAGACGTCCCGATAGTTAACAGCTGCGTGCGGGTGATCGGATGAAGACTCCACCCACATCAAGATGGCAACCAGAGACAATCAGCAAACAAAGAGCAGAGACTGGGGAAAGATGACAGTAAAGCCAACTGCCAGTAGAAACAATGACAGGTCGACGTAAAAGAAGATGGCGGTGAGGTGAATAGGACACACGCTCCGAAAACAACCCCCCCAGGACACCACATCACAGGAAAGATCTGATCTGGAGCCATCATCAGGGCAAAGATTTACGATGAAGCGGGGAGGCGGAGGACGAACAAGAAAACCTGGAGGCGGGGACCTGGAAACCCAGCGGACACCAGGAGACAGGTTGGCATGTTTTTTCTGGGGTTGCGAAATTTAGAACCCCCAGATTGCTCAAGGACTGTGGTCGTTGGCGGCATATCGACAGTTGAACTTGAAGTGGCATAGGTCTGGCAATGAGGAGAAGGCGGCCTAAGATACGTCCTACATAACAGTCGTCATAATGTCCAACCGCGAGAAGAGGCCACACACGCGAAAAAACACACAAAGACACACACAAGGAGCAACAACACCAGGTAAACACACAAGAGACGACGCGCGGTAAGTCAGGACGCGGTCCGTGCGAAGCAAGAGCAAGCACGAGACGCACCATCAAGTGTACACCAGCATCTATGGGCATCACGACACGAGCAACGACCCACACACGCGCACGCCACACAGCACAGGACAAGAAACACAAATCCTAAGTAAGTCGTAGTAAAATGTGTACACAGAAACTGTATGCAACGAACAACAGTTATGGACGCTGATGGGACGGGCTATGAGGGATCGGGTAAGGAAAGGACACTGAAGAGCCAAAAGTGTGGGGGATCGTCTCACTTCTAGGGTACACTTATGCTTTTAAGCAGTAGTGGACGATCATTTTGAGCAGTGTAAGATGTCAGCACGTGCGGACAGAGTTATCGTTGTGGCAGCAGGGAGGAAGAAGATTACAGCAGAGAGAGTATCCCTTTGTTCAGTCAGTGAGTTGCGAAATCCCACACTGAGTAAGTCCTTAGGCAGTGTGCTACATCACAGTGATAAAAGAAAGGGTCTGCTATTCGTGACAAACTCGGACGTGGTAGGACTGCAGGGATTCGTTCATTTTACCCCAGTCTGTTTTTAAGCTTTTTCGTTTGGGTTTGCCGTGTTTTCTCGTGACAAAACCCAGCCCGCTGCAGAAATCGATTGTTCTGACTCTCGCGGTAGGAAGGCGCTCACATCGTCGAAATGACAGACACGGTTCTGGAACGACGGAGACCAGAAAGATTAGTTAACATATGTCAGCTGGGTAACACACACCAAAAAAAGAATAAGAAAAAAAAAAGCAAAAAGTGGGCATGATTGAATCTCTTGACGCTTTACGACAGGCTGACTGCTGAACACCGAGAAGGTAGGCACAGACTGATTACTGGACAGACGGGAGGGATTGGGACGGTGTGCAAGGGGATATGGTTGATTGGGTGTATGTGTGTGGCGGGTTGTGTGGTGGTGGTGTTGTGGAGGTGTGTGTGTGTTGTGTGTGTTGTTTGTGAGCTATTTCGGTGGTGCTGTTTATGGGTAGTGTTAGGAGCAGGATATGCGTAGCAGGGAGTGATGTGTCCGGTGTGTGTGGGAGAAGCGGTGTGTGTGTGTGTGCGCGTACGGCGGCTGCGCGGCACGCCACGCCCGCAGACAGGACAAGGAGCGCGCGGGCAGATAGCGAGAGAGAGAGAGCGAGCGACGAGAGAGAGGCGGAGCGAGAGAAGCGGGACCGTCGTTTGTCACGTGACGTGGCGGTGCCCGGGATGCGGAGGGAAGCTCTACGACCCGGGAGAGGATGTGTGGGGCAGAAGCTTGCGGGCCCCGAGAGCAGCCGTGAGGTGCAGACGATAGGCTTAGGCGACACAGGTGACAACGTCGTTAGTCCGTACCTCGGGACACCATTACCTGAGCAGATCGAGACTAAGGGTACCCGGACAGATCGCGCTAGCCGACCGTATGACCACGAACGGCACATAGCCAGCCTGCGAAGTATGTGTCGTAGCTAGTGATAACTAGTGTACAAGCATGCACAGAACAACAGTGTAACACAGTCAAGACACAACGCCAGTGAGAATGCTGACATGAGCAGACTGGGGAGAAAAGGAGAAACCTACTAGCCCCTAAACACCCCAGACAGGCGCACGCACGCACGCACGCCGCGATCCCCACTTGACGACGCAATGGCGCAGCACAGCCACGCACACGAGCACACGAACACCGAGAGGCACCAGCACTCCTAGACCGGACACCTCATCAGAACCGCTCGACACACTACCACACACCCCGGAACCGACCCCACCGCACGGGTCTGCCCGGGCCGCGCGCGCACCACACACCGCGCCGACCACACGATGCATAACCACGACAGCAAGCGCACCACACACACGACATCAGAAATCACAAGTACCTACTACAGAAACCACACAAAATCACAACCAACGTACCGGCGAACGTTGACTCCGAAATAGAATCACGAGTCAGCGCAGGCGATGGAGAGGGCACGAAGGACTCTTAGAAGAGAGAGAATGAAGAGAGACAGACAGGACGAAGCAGAACAGGAGAACATGGACAGACGAACCGAGAGCAGACAGATACAAAGGAGGCACACATCAACGAGGAGAAGGAAGGAGAGAGGGCATCGCTAGGAGAGGAGAGAGGAGAAACCTAAGGGAAGTGAATCGGGAACGAGAGGAACGTATTATGGCAAATAAATAAGGCTGAGCCTCACCTCTGGAGGGGGGGGATACCATCCCGATTGACACTTGAGCACGCTTCAACTTCTCTACCATAAAGTCGCGACCGGACGCGGTGACACCGGGGATGAGGGGGTGGAGGGTGCTGGGTTGTCGGTGTGTGGGGGGGTGGCGGGGCTCGGGGGAGGGAGAGGGAGGCACACTGAAGAGGGGTTCACAAGGTTCCTCCAGTCACGTCGGAATGGGAAGGGCCACGGACTCTGGATCTCTACAAATGATTTTACGTCCCCTCGCATCTTGCATTTTGTCGCGTCCGAGTGCAGCTGACGTGCGGCACGCGTCGTGCGTTTGTATGGTGACGTGAGAGTGTGTGTTTGTGTGTGTGATGTGTGTGTGTGGGTGTGAGTTTGGCTGTGGTTGTGTGTATGATGAAGGGTGAGGGGAGAGAAAACGAGAGAGAATGGAGAATGAGAGAGATGAGCTAGATATTGTGTGTGTGTGTGTGTTTTGTGTGTTGGTGTGTGTGTCGGTGTGTGTGTGTGTGTGTGTGTGTAGTACAAACTTTGGTTAATCTGACAATAATTGGTTTCCAAGTCAGTGTGTGTATGTGTGTGGGTTGTACTGTTGTTTGCATTCTGTGCGGGCGTGCCTACGTGTGTGTTGTGTGGTGTGTTGTGTGTGTGTGTGTGTGTGGGTGTGTGTGTGTTGTGTGTGGTCGTGCGCGCTGCAAGCGCTCGCGCGCGCTTGTATCTGTGGAGAGAGAGAGTGAAGCAGAGAGAGAGAGGGAGAGAGGGAGAGGAGTAGAGAGAGAGACAAGAGAGAGGAGGAATTTGTGGTGTGTGTATATGTGTGTTGGTATTTGTGCGTGGTGTGTTTGCATGTGTGCGTGCGTGCGTACGTGTGGTGGTGTGTGGTGTGTGGGGTGTGTGTGTGTGTGGTGTGTGTGTGTGTGTGTTGAATCTTTGCGCTTGCAACACTGTCTTTTGGACACAGAAATGATGCTTTTCTCCAATACATTTAAGGCATCGGATTTTCTTTCAAAAAAAAAAAAAAAAAGAAAAAGAAAAAAGAAAGGAAAAGGCTACTTTAAATTTCAGTTTCATCAAGGAGGCGTCACTGCGTGCGGACTAGTCCATATACGCTACACCACATCCGCTAAGTTCTGAGACCACAGGACGCATGGCTTTAAGCTGATGGATAAATGGATTGACAACTAAGGTGAGAGAATTGAAGAAGAGGGTCTCGTGGCTACGACCTAGCCCATTAGCCCAATGCCCTGGTCAGACCTTGAAAAAGCTAGGATTTTATCATTTTCGGGGACTTTTCCAGGAAGCAACGTATGGGATTACTCTCTGGTCATTTTGTCTCCTTGCCCAGTTGCCTCATGAAGAGGAAGCTCTTCATGTGACTCAGGACGTCACCAGTCACATGAGGGGGACAACACTTTGTTTCACCCCCCTTGCTCGCCCCCCTCCTCCTCTCTAACCCCTCCTCTCGTCTACCAACACTTCCTCATTTTTTCCTCCAGAATTTGTGTCTGTCTGTCTGTCTGTCTGTCTGTCTGTCTGTCTTAGTTATGTGAATAGTCCCTTTCAGTAAGCGGCGTAAGTCTTTACCTGAAGAAGATTTGTTTTAGTCTGTCTGTCTGTCTGTCTGTCTGTCTGTCTGTCTCGGTCTGTCTCTCTCTCTCTCTCTCTCTCTCTCTCTCTCTCTCTCTCTCTCTCTCTCTCTCTCTCAAACCTGTAACAGACCGTGTATGAGCTCGTGCCATCAGCTAGGCTTACACAGACCATTTCAGCTAAATTCAAACTGATCACAAATCCGTCGTTTTCGACTGAGGATAAAAGATGCTTGCCTCATGACTGGTCAGAATCGTTTTAAGATAAACGATGCCTGACTCACGACTTTATCTAAATACCTGTTGCTAGAACTGGATAGGCCTGGATAGCATTTTTTTTGGGGGGGGGGGGGGGGGGGGGGTAGGGAGTGGTGTGGTTCGGGAAAAGTGGGGGTGGGGGTGGGGGTGGGGTGAGGGCTAATTTTTTTTTTTTAAAAGAACTGAATGACGCCGTGAAAGGAGGAGTGATGGGGTACCCGGAAGGGAGGGGTGAGGGGAGGCTCCAAAGAAGCACAATGGAGCAATCTGGTGCAGCCTGAGTCAAGATATTCTCTCAAACGCATCTGACCCTAATGACACCAGGAAGTGTGTTTTTAAAAAAAACAATCTCTCCATCTGACCTTCTTCCTGAAATTAAAAAAAAAACAATAGGGGGGGGGTGGGGTGGGGGGGGGGGGGGGGGGGGGGAGGTGGTGGTGGGGGGGGGGGGGGTGGGAACCAACCAGGGACAGGGGGAGTGGTACACACACCCCCCCCCAGGGGGGGTGGGGGTGGGGGGGGGGGGGGGGGGCAGTGGGGGAGGGGGTGGACAGGGGGGTGGGTGGGCGGTGGGGGGGTTGGGGTGGGGGGGGGGGGGGGGGTGGGGGGGGGGGGGAGGAGGGGGGGGGGGGGTGGGGGGGGTGGGTGTGGGGGGGGGGGGGGGACCTCTGGGGGGGGGGGGGGGGGGGGGGGGGTGGGGGGGGGGGGGGGGGGGGGGGGGGGTGGGGGTCACGGAGGGGTATGCCGTCGAAGCAGCGAAAACCGGAACCAAAAGGCAGAGTTCCGACCATTGGATTGTGAAAGTGTACATGACAATAAACAACCCCCACTTCAAGAGTTGTACTGGTGTCGCTCCTATCACACCAAGCACAACAACGTCTGCAGTGGAAACAAACGAAAGCCCGAAACCAACAACACGCTCTCTGACTGACTGCGTCTCCTACAAACAAAGAAGGAAAACAATGTCTCGAAACAAAGACGCAAACGCTCTTATTTACCGCAGACTTTGCTGTCCGCTGACTTCTGGCCAGTTCAACTCCACCCGTTTTGTCACGTGAGACCTATGACGGGTCATGACCCGAGGCGCAAAGGAAAGTGCAAAGTCGCCATTGGCTGTAAGGTTTGGACCGAAAGGTGTCTGGTGGTCTTCTCCTTTCCAGCAGCACAAAACGCTGCCGTGGACAACAAACAAACGAAAAAACAAACACAATTCTTTGTTGGTTATAAACATCTTTTTCCCCCCTCTTAGGCAATGCGTCAAACGATTCTTACTCGGGGGAGTGTGGCGGTGCGTTATTTGACTTTGAAATCTGACCATAACGCGATGAAGAAGAGACCCTCTCGACACCGAACGTTTTGGAACCTGATACAGCGACCTGATTTCTGCTGGCATTATGATTTGACATCGCGTGTATAGGACCTAACAAGCGCCGCAGTACTGATATCGACCAGGACCCTAATCCACTACATTGACGTCACAAAGGGCAAAACGGTGGCTGGCTCCGGGTCTGGAGTCAAACGACACGAGGCATGGAGGGACGCTTCGATTGGGGAAAGTCTTCCTGCCTGCAACTTCCACGTATTGGTGCAGGATGGTATGTTTTGACTGTGTATGTGTTTGCTGAATGTCGTCGCTAAGAAAACACAATCCCCGGAGAAGTTATATAATCAAACAACAAGCGCGCGCGCCAGCGCGCGCGCGTGCACACACCCACACACACACCACACCAACACACACACACACACATATTATATATATATACACATACATATATATGTACGCATATACCTATCTGTCGTCTTGTCTGTCTGTCTGTCTGTCGGTACGGTCTGTCTATCTATCTATCTATCTATCTATCTATCTATCTATCTATCTATCTATCTATCTATTATCTATCTACACGCGCGCGCTCGCCACCTGCAATTAGTATGGAAACTTTCCAAACGTATGTCTGGAAGTTTTTGGGTTTTTAACATTAGTCAAGTAGTTGTTTTTTTTTTTCCTTTCCCCCGACTTTAAAAATGAAGTTTAAACACTACAAAAGGAAAACAGATGGTTACCAATTGTAAGTCAGCTTTAACGTACTAAACCTTTTATCCTCATTTTTTTGTGATAATATTGGTAGTCACTTGTACATTGTTGAAAATATTTCTAACGGGATTGATGGGCACGACACTGGCTACAGACTGGTTTTTTACGCAATGATCAGGGCTTTCACTTCTCATCTCCTCATCTCTCTCTCCTCCTCACCCCTCTCTCTCTCTCCACTCTCTGGCCTCTCCGTCTCGTCTCTCTCTCTCCTCCCCCCCCCCCCCCTCCCTCTCTGTCCCCCCTCCCTCTCTTGTCTGTCACTGTCTCTTCAGTTGTCTCAAAGACATTTAGTGACAGTGGTAAAATTCACAGTTCTGTGAATAAGTATATTAAAGCTTAATTCAAGACTGAGGGTAGCTTAGTTCTTCTTAGGGGAGGGATATCGTGGCCTCATATCACCCGTGTCCTAAAATGAGCTAATAAAAAGGACGATTGTAGTACTGTTTTAATTTCCTTATTCATCAGTAAATCAGCTCCTTAATACGTTATAAAAAGAGATAGCTTGATGTTATATTTGATTTGACCTTACAATCATTTTTTGTTTTCTGTGTTCAAAAACTATGCTGAGTATATTATTTGAAAAAACCTGTTACAAACCTGCTGAATAGTTTGTAGACCCTACTCTGCAGCATTAAGATTTGTGATCACAATCAACAAGGATACAGACAGTTTCCGTTAATGTTTATTCTTTCTAGCAGCATGTGAAAGATAGGTTCACTGAAAACGTAAAAAGAAGAAAAAGACAATATACGCCGGAGGTGTGGGGATAGGACCCAGAGAGATACAGTACAGCCCTCAACAAAGCCGAACAAAAGCCAGGGGGGACCATACCTTACATGTCGTGGGGGTAACGGGAAAAGTGACCTACTACCCCCGTGTAAGCTCGAAGGTCCGTTAGTTTAGCAGATCCGTATGTCGACCAGAGTAGACCCATTTAAACCTCAGTGGTTTGCATGTGGAATGATGGGTGGAAACCATAATAAACGACCATACAACGAGGGTAGGAAGGCATGAGGTTTCGCCCACCCCTGGGCATTTGCCAAATCAAAACAAGCCCATGGTATGGACACGTTCAGTGATGACGAACTTCACGCAAAGTTAAGATTCGTCGTCACATCATCTTCCAGCTGACACTAGCACTCTCTCGAGAAGATAGTTGAAATTTGATTTGCACAGCCTGAGACACGGAACTCGGCCCCCTGCTCTTACAAGTGTGTCTGTAGCTCCCACGTTCGTCTGTAGCTATTTGGCTTAGTTCGTGGTGTGTGTGTGTTGTGTTGTGTGTGTGGGTTGTGTGTGTGTGTTGTGTGTAGGCTAAATCTGTCTGTCTTCGTGCCTTGTGTGTTGTCACTGCTACTTTTGTGTCAGTGTGTGTGTATGTGTCTTGGCGTGTGAGTGTGACTTCATCATGTTTATGGGCTTTTAAAAGAGGTTTTATCAAACGTGTTTTTAGTTCAGTTGCTTTTTTTCAGTCTTTGTGTGTCTTTGGTGTCTGTGTCAGCCGTGTTTGTGGCATGCGCAGAAGGTTGGGGGGGTTATTCAAGACATGCGCAGAAGGAGGCAAATCCCTCTTTTTATCCTCTTTTTTAGATCTGACCCTTCGCCCTTTACTTTCTCTTGACAACTTCGTAGGTAGGAAACCGAGACAAACCCAGAGGATTATAGGTCGAAAGTAGACAATGTTTGCGCTGAACCCTCACAGGTTTGTACCCCAGGAGTTAATCTCGTTGTAGAAGTAAGTTTACCGACGACATGTAAGTACGACGGCCCCAGCTGGGAGCAATCCTGTACCACCCTTGGAAGCCTGCGCTGTGTTCACATAGGGGGCAGGCACGCACAGGGCATTCCTTTAAAGACCGCTCAAAGGACATGATGATCGCTCCCTGGCTTGCCCAACCAATTTCAAAACATAATTTAGACGCTCTAACGTGCAGTCATAAAAGGCGATGGAATATTCCAAAACATTAACAGCGTTTTTTAAAGAAAAAAAACTGTATCTGGCTTCTCTGCACAGGAAGGCAGAGAAAGAGCTGGTCTGAAAACATAAAGGATTGGACCAAAAAGACCATGCCGGATTTCTCCTGCCAGACTTCAGACGTTTATTATAAGCCCCCATATGCACAAGGAAAATGCTTTTGGCAGGCACATAAAAACACAAACAATTCAAAACATCCATAAATCAATCTGTAGGTAAACGGGCTTCAAAGCAAAATCATAGAAGGCACCTTGGTCCTATGTGGTTTTATGTGACATGTACCAAATTAGACATTTATGGAACCCATGCAAATCCCATACCGACAAACATTTATATATTAAACCCCCCCGAAGAAACAAACAAACAAACAAACAAAAACAGCATCAACAAGAGATTTGAACTCACCATCAACAAAACAGGGTCTCACTGTCAACAAAACATGAACTCACCATCAACAAAAGGGATGGACAGCTGCCAACAGAACAGCTTGGAGAGAAACGGTGGCCCTCCTCATCCCCCCCCCCCCCCCCCCCCTCAAAACCCTAGCCTTCAGGGGGGATGAGATGAGATGAGGATATGGCTTCAGGGGGTATGTTCAAATTGGCTTGTTGTACGCAAGTCTTTATGACTACGGTGGCACATGTATCGCGGGCGACATCGTTTTGTTTTCATATATAGTTTCCAATGAAGTACTAAGCAGAGGCCAAGCATGGGAATGAATATGAAGAATTTTATAAACGTGCTTTCACAAAGTTTGCCTTTTGTTAACATTGCAGTGCCAAAATAAAAAAAGTAGACACAAGGGGAATTTGTAACCGTACGCTATCCATCCGACAAAAAGAGATGAAAGCTTGCATTTTTTTTATATTGTCCAGCGCCTAAAGTTATTAGAAATAAAAGACATTTCTTCCAATTATCATAACAGATTAGCATAAGACATCTGATACATTTGTGCTTAAATTAAATTTAGACAAATCTTTTTTTGAAATATATTTTTCAGTTGGTTTTCGTTTTTTGTGGTATATGTGTACGTCGTTTAAAAACTGAAGTACCATAATTTGATAACTTTTGTAACTTAAAACCTCCTTCTTCAGTCAATATATGTGTATGCTTTTGTATACGATTGTGTGCACAATTTTCATCTTTTTTTCCTGCTAAACATGACCTCTTACAACTGGGCTTTGACTCTTTTCTTCTCTCTCTCTCTCCCTCTCTCGCTCCCATCTCGATCTCTCTATCGCTGTAGGCTATGTGCACTTGTGGTGCTTATATGAGTGCTGGTGCCTCGCATGTGTGCATGGTGCACGCACGGCTCGCTTTTGTGTGTGTGTGTGTGTGTGTGTGTGTGTGTGTGTGGTGTGTGTGTGTGTGTGTGTATGTAGTAATGTTTTCTGCGCGCACGCGCGAGATTGAGATATGTGTTGTGTGTTGTCTTGTGTGTGTGTGGTGTGTGATATTTACGACCAATAATTTGTAATCAGACCCACATTGTTCTCTGGGTCCCCCCCCTCCCCGCCTGTATGATCGTCAAAACAACGTAGTCGCTTGGACCATTTCTCAAATTTCTCATCCTTCTCCATTTTTCTATTCCTCATTTTGTCTCATTTCTACTCCCCGCCACACCCTAGTCATCGTGACGTGACTCAGGGAAATGGCCTGATTGGCCTGTGGTTGCTAACAATTCAGTTTGGACATGAGCGCTGTGTGATTACAACTTGCTGCTGTCCTCGGTGACACCAGCGTCTGCAATATTTTAACAGGCTGTAAATGTGGGAGGAGAAAGAACACACACAGACGTATATAATGAATGTTGGTCTCGTATCCCAACGGCAAGAGAGCTATGAAAATGAGACGATGGGGGGATACTATTCATAAATGAACATCCGATCGAAGAGTCAAAAGCACATGACGAAGTTTAATAAACAGTGTAGTCGTTAATTCAGGGTCTTTACGTTTAAAAAAAACCCACTACATCTTCGATGCAAAAAAGATACAGTCTCAAGATATAAAGAGGCCAATGACACATTTTCTTTCTTATGTCAGACATTCTTTTTAATGATCCACTACTAAAAAAAAAACAACATTCAACACAAAAGCCCGTTATAACAATACAAAATAAATACGAAATGTTGGCACAATAGCCCTGACCCAACTTATCCATATAAAAAAGCAAGACTATATGGAATTATGTCTGTAACCTCCTCTGCTCAGCACGTTAAAAAAGGAAAGGGGGGGGGGGGGG
>JADBJO010030850.1:7500-17395 GCA_016801955.1 Conus betulinus | reverse complement strand
GGGGGGGGGTGTGGGGGGGGGGGCAGGCGGTTAACCCTAAAAGGGGGGCAAATTTTCTATGATATTATAAAAAGCCCTATTGGTCATAGATCATAAAAAATATGATAACAGTTTTAGATCACACATCTCTCCTTTTTCTAATACGCCAGTTTCCGATCGACAATTCGGGGGGGTCGCGTAAGGGAGGATGGTATCTGTTAAATTCTATGGTGAACTAGGTCTGATTTATCCCCACGAAACAGTGGTCAGAACAGGTAAACGTAAGTCGTGATAAAGCATCCCATGTGCAACCAAACTAGACTGTCGGAAAACAACTTATATGGCCTTTTAAAAAGTGGCCTCCGCCTGTGATATTAACTATTCGGGCACGCTGCGGTATACATAACTTGGAAGAGCCAATACATTTGATGACTATGCCCCCACCCTAGGTATGACCGGCCTTTTTTTCAAGGGCGGTCGATATGAAAATGTGTGTCTCCGGCTTTTGGGGGCATAATGCGTGAATAAATTTTTTAACGATAGTGACTTAAAAAAATTCTGTTGAACACAACTAATACGCTTTTGAACACAATTTTAGTATTCACAGACTTCGTGAGCGAGCCTTTGTAATTGCCTCGTAATCCAGTTAGACTTAGAATCTTAAATATCCAGCCCATAATTTGAATAATTTTAATTTGAAGTTGAGTAATGAGGAGGTATATAATAGAATCCTAATATTACCAGTTTATACAATGACAATATTTATGGTCTGATAAAGTGTATTTATCTCAAAAGGAGAGGACAGCAATATACTAGGCACAGGCTTCAGCCGAGCACTGTCATGCACTGTGGACAAGACAGAGCGAACAAAGAGTAAAGGCATTGCTCTGCGACTGTGGAACTTTTAACTCATCATGATGTAGCGTGCACTATTATGGGAAATCGCTGCGAAGATGCAGGGCCTGGGTTATCTATGCATCTGACACCTCAGGGATTGTGTTGCCGAGGGTCGTGACGGGTGTTTGAAGGTCAGGTTTGTACAGTTGAGACTGGCGTAACAGTGCGAATCCAATGCGTGTGCTGGACCCTAGATCTAATACTGATTCCTATGATTGGCAGTGGCTACTTACATGGATCCGAGTAGACAACCGTACCTGATATGCTGTTGCACCCGTGAAATCAAAGAACTCCAAGGGCCTAGTAGACGCATTTTCCTATGGGTTCGATGTAGCCAAGCTTGCACCCCGTCTGAGGTCGCCTCGTTTTTGCTTGGCAGACGCTTTGGTTGGTGACTTATCGATGTGTGTCCAATTGTGGCCCCGTACGACGTTGAATTCATTACTCGTCAAAAACAACCTGGCGACCCTGTCTGCCTCTGAAGTAACATATGTATGACCGACAGTAGTTCTAAAGATATTCTGTTCTCCCAGGAGCTCATCCTCCATGAGGGGGGTGCCTTGTGACCTGCAGCCATCATGCACGCCATTCGCTGGATTGATCCCCTATTGTTTGGCATCTCCTCGTTATTTGGCAATACGGATCAACTACGTCCCCCAAATTTCGGGACAATCCCCAGCGATCTGTGCTCAAATGGCCAATCTCGCAACTAACTCACCTGGATAGTACATCAGACCCCCTACCTCACTTCATGTGATTTTCTGTTCCTGTGGAGGGCCATTTCACATTTTAGTCGTTTAGCTCACAAGAGATAGAATGCCTGTTGTTTATTCGGCCCTGCATACCCGCTAAAGTGGGCCAAAACGACCCTGAAAAAGTGACAATTGTGAACAAACAAAGACACCCCCGGTACAACACCTGGAGGCACCGACAAGGTTTAGTTACTGAAAAACCTTTGTAGTTGTCCCCGGTGGTAAGTACTACCACACAGTCGGCAGGACAGGAGGCCCTTTATGACTAACTTCAGTACATAGGCAAGCTATAAACAGGCTCCGGAAGTGGGAATTCTGCTCACCGTGTCGGCAAGAGAAATCAACAGCTTCAGAAGATGTAGGAGTGTCATGTTGGCCACTGTTGTTAAAGGAGGAAACCATTGGCAACGGGATCACAACCCTTTTGAATGCAACTAGAGTGATGCTTTTTTGAATATCGCAAATGTTGAATGCTGCATCAAAGGGCTGTTGCTGAGGATCTCAAGGATGGGATCAAAAGAGGAAAATACTTATGCTGCTTTCAAAAGAAGAGACGGCCTGAATCTGATTAAATACAAAAGTACTTTATAAATCCATGAAGAAGGTCTCGTTGTTGTTAAAGCATTTGCCTCCTCTCTTAAAAGCATTAAAAAACGCAATAACAACTTACAACCAAAACAACAAAAAAAAAAAAAAAAAAAACACCAAGCAGACCCAAAGTTGTGATCGGAGCAAAAAATTTTAAAGCTAACAACCTGGTGTTGAGAGAGTGTTGTCATGGGGCCATGCAGAAATCTCAACAGGAAAGATTATGATTGTGTTATATTTGGGGCCACTGCCTTATGTCACTAGGCAGACGCCTGAGGGAAACCTGATGGAAAAACTACTTAGGTGCTTTGGCCAAGCAATCAAGAGCACGATGCCTCCCACTGGTGAGATTTCCCTGCCACTCGCCACTATAACTGGGGGGAATGCCTTGTGCAGCCTCGCAGCTTAGCGGAAGTTTGATGGCACAACAGCTAAACATTTGACAAAGTTGCGAATGCTGCCTTCACCATGGCCATCAGGAAGCGGTCAGTCAGTACAAAAACGTTAACATCGTCTTGTTAACATACTACAGAAGGTCTTTTCCATCCAAGTACCAATGAAAGATGCAAACAGGAGGTTACTGATTTTGAACAGCTGGCCTTGCAGGTGCAGAACATTCTTTTCTGCACCTGGTCAGAGGAGTATAGCCCCCTAGTAGCCGTAAACTCCCTGGCACAAGAAGAGAGAACACGGTTGTTGGTTGATCAAGTTTCGGTCCAAGAGTGTGGAGGTCGGCAGAACAGTTATTGTGGAAGATCTTTGAGACACCTTCTATAAAATGTCTTTGTCACCTGTGAGGGGAGGACGTGCTCTGTATGTCAGCAGTCACATGTCTGGAGTCTCGTCGTGGTGTGCTGGCTCCAGTGTGCCAGGGGGAGAAGCCGATAGCCGTTTCCTCCCATGCCCTCACGATGTGAAGATGGCTAAGGATGTGTGTTCGGTTCCTTGTGACACAGGGACCTGTCTCTAGTCTTGAACACATCCTTTTTGCCCTAGCCCTTTTGCGTGCCATCAAAACACCGCTGTCCCCACCAGAAGAGGGATCCCCTGGCACCCCGATACCCTTAATCGACACGTATCCGCCTTCGGGGAAATTGTATAATATTCGCCATATTTCTCTGTTGAACTTTTCTGTTCTAGCCCTGCCATTCTGCCCTTACGGCGTATACTGTCTCCCCCTTACCCCTTCATGATACAACACCACTCTGGTTGTTGATTCTGTCCGAAGTTTTGGCGGGAAAAGGGAAAACTCCAGTGTGAGATTTCGGAGGGTCAACCGGAGGACACGTCCGCAAGGGCTTTTCGTGATCTTGGAAAAATATCGATACTGACTGGGGGATCTTGACATTGAGCTCTTCGAGAACCCAATGTGGAGAAATTCAGCCTTGCCACTGTCCAGCCCCAAAACAACCCGGAGCGGATTGGTCCATGGGGTGTTCAAGAGCCCAGACTCTAACCTGTCTGTCGTTGCAAAGAATGGAGTATTACCGAATATCCACCAGCCTTGACTCTCCAGGATGCCTGTTGAAGCAAGTAAATTAGCAACGTACCACAGGCTGGGGTTGTATGGATATTGTGTCTGAGGCACAACGATCCACCGGCTCATGATCTGTTCACAGTTGGGTGGGGAATTGCACTGAGGATGGCAAAAGATAGTAAAGATATTTTTCAGTGGATTATGGGGTGTTATTCCAGACCAGATTGGCTGTGTTAGAACTGTCTGCCTGGCCACTCTGCACCCAGAATGCATCCAAAGAAATAATATTGTTGTCTTTCTGATGGCTCCAAACCGGCCTGGGACATGTGTACGAGTGAAAAAGACTGTTGAAGAAAGAAAACATGCCAGGATGAAAGACATTGTGATATGGCACTGAAACCTGCTCTGGTAGTAATGTGATATGAGATCGGGTGTCCGTGGAAAGAGAGCAGACAGGTGGGGGAAGGGGAAGGGAAAAAAGCAGGTCATGTGTAACTGGGCGTGTGGTGCTGGTTACGGAACGAATCACTCGCCTCAAACTTAGCTCAATTTCAGTGAAGGGTGCCTGTGAAAGAGGAGGTTCTGATGACCATAATGATAAAACAGTGTCGGAGTTTAGGTGATTTTTAAATTAATTGTGTCACCTAGGAAGCACAACTTGTGGTCTACTGTGCACGTTTTTCTTTTTAATTTTAATTATGTATGGGGATAAAGGTGTGCCCCCCAAAGGTTCTCATACCCCCTTTTTTTATTCATGCTTCTGAAGTCTAGAGACAGGAACATCCCCTCAAAAATATAAATGAGCAATGTGCCCACCTGTATGATACTGATATGCGGACCTCCGTCTAGAGGGGATGGCTCATCGGAGTATGTCTGTCATAGTCCAGCACATGGGCCTTTTCCTCTTTGCATTGAAAACACTGATGTTTCCACTGTTTTGAACGACAATAGCAGAGCAGGCAGCAGCAGCAGCAGCAGCAGCTTTGGGGGTTTTGGGATTTGGTTTTGGTTTGGTGTTTTTTTTGTTAGCCACAACACAACAACAGCAACAACAAACACACAAAGTATGTAGACGATTGCATCCGCACAAAAGCCTCAGCTATAACGCCGACCAACAGTGGTCCGTAGATGATATGACGACATCCTAAGGTGATAGCCAGTGACTGATCTTAAATATTTGTCACAACATGTCAATGTGTATTAAGTTTAATCACTTTCCGTGAATAGCAGGGTGGGGGAGGCAGTGGATGGGGGGACAAGGCACACAAGGATTAAACAAAGACGTCAGTATTTTACATTCTCCTCTATAGCTTGCACAAGAAATTGGTGTTGTGTTGTTGACGTCTTCGTTTTATACCTAACGATGACAAATGACCTAGGAAGCTGGGCACAGTTGCTTGACTGGCAATGACAGAGAGACTGAGCAGAGAGGGAGAGATGAAGAGGGAGGGATGAGGAGAGACTGAGACAGAGACGGAGAGAGACAGACAGACAGACGCAGGGACAGACAGGACGACACACGCACCCGCACACACACACAACACACACACACATACACCAAAAAAACACCACAACACACACACACACACACTACCAAACAGACAGACAGGACAGGACAGACACCGACAGACAGTATGGGAATGGTCAGGTATATGTTGCTATGATCGCTCAGCCATAGCAATGAGGCATCATATCAGGCGCTAGTCACCCGGCTTCGAAGGTCAACTCAACAAGTTGCTAGAAAAACTCACGTCATTCAAACCCTTTAGAGTACGTTTCTGAAAAGCCCACGGGACATTGCGTTTTTAAGATCAATCATATGCCAATTGTTTGCATCAGATGCCAAAAGTGTTGATTTCTTTAAAAAAAAAGATTAAAGTATCATGTCAGGTGCGGACACCTAGGAACAAGGTGTTCATGGAGTCTGCCCTGTAACAATATTTCTGTCTCATATCGTGCAATCACAAAAGTGTGGGCGACGCGAGAGGCGAGTGCAGACGAGAGAGGAGAAGGAGAGAGGAGACCAGGGGGGGAGAGAGGTGAGAGCGAGCGGTGCGATGGAGGACGGAGAGGGGAGGTGAGAGGTGAGAGTTCTATCGATTTTTTTGTTTGTTGGAGGAAGGAGGCGGATGTGCGGGAGTGGATCCGGGGCGAGAGAGAGGAGAGAGAGACGAGAGAGATGATGGGAGCGGAGAGGGGGGAGGAGGCAGGGATTTGAACGAGGAGGGAGGGGAGCGAGAGATTGAGATGTGGGGAGGGGGGGGTGGAGGGATGGACGGAGGGAGGATGAGAGATTGGAGGGACGCGAGCGGAGCCTGCAGATGACAGAGAGGGGGGGGGGGGTGAGGGGAAGGAGGGGGGTTGGGGGGAGGGGAGGAGGATAGAAAGACAGACCAAACAGACAGACCAAGACAGCCAGAGAATGTTGTGTGTAGAACATGGCTACTTCAGTACCGAGTCGACTGTACATGACCCCTCGTCATCTGAAACAATTGTTCATAACAATCCTGTCACATCACAGAGTACCAACATATTAACACATCTCCACATCAAAATCATTCATAGTTAAAACATTCCACATCAGTAAGTCGCTCCCTAGGAATTTCATCAAACCATTTGACAGTGAATCATTTTACTGCGGAGCTTAGGTTTTTTGTACAAAAACTAAGAAAACCACATTGTTCATCAGTAGGTTCCTTGTCTTACTGGGTCAAATATCATTACCCATTGTAGCGTGGTGATATTTATTATCGTCTTTGTGCATGCCCAGGGGTCTACTCGGTCAGTTCAGCCCCATAGAGATGAATAGTGCCTTTTACTCCCAGCTCTTGTAGACTACCGTAGAGCTTGGTCATCACGTGGCTGTCTCTGTTGGGGCACACTTCTCTCCTTGTCCTTTCAAGCAATGGGCATTTGGGTAGCACGTGTGACTTATTATCAGATACTTCTCCCCTCATCAGCCCACCCCAAAATAAAAACACTCGATAAAAGCCCTTGTCAGCTAGATTGTATTTGTAAATGCTTAGGGCTTATGACGTAGGATTAAAAAGCCAAAAAATCATCATCATCATCATCATCATCATCATCATCATCATCATCATCATCATCGTCGTCGTCGTCGTCGTCGTTCGTCGTCGTCGTCGTCTCGTCGTCGTCGTAGTCGGTCGTCATCATCATCATCATCATCATCATCATCTTCACAATCATCATCCATCATCATCATCATCATCATCATCATCATCGCATCAGTCATCACCAACGTCATCCTCGTCATCACATCATTGGTTATTCTGTAGTAGTAGTAGTAGTAGTAGTAGAGTAGTAGTAGTAGTAGTAGTAGTAGTAGTAGTAGTAGTAATAGAAATATTAGAACAGAAACTGATCCACCACTACCATTCTACACCGTAAAGGGCTTATATGATTCAAATCAAACGCTGATATATAGTCACTCTATCTACCACATCATATGATTCAAATTACCGCTGGTATTAAAGACTCTGTCTTCCATACCATACGATTGAAAGTAACGCTGCTATAAATCACTCTATCTACCACAACATCTGATTCAAATAAATGCTGATATAAATGACTGTATCTACCACACCATCTGATTCAAATTAACGCTGGTTTAAATGACTGCATCTACCACATCATATGATTCAAATTAACGCTGGTATAAAGAACTCTATTTTAGCACACTATACGATTCAAACTAACGCCGGTATAAATGACTCTATCTACCACACCAAAGGAAAAAAAAAAAATGTCAAGCACGTCAAAACTCAGCTTGAGAAAAGCATTGACCATAGCAGCTGCTAGGGTGGACAGAGGCTGACAGAAGGCGGGGGGAGGGGGGGGAGGGTCGAAGGGAGAGGAGCTTAAAAGAGAGCTACGCTACCTGTAGCAGCACAGGCCTTACAAGAGCTGGCATATAAAGTACCAGATCTGTCACTTCTTCACTGTGTCTTTATGTTTTAGTTCAGATGACTAACACGGCACTTACACCGTGCACTTACGTGACGTAGCTATCAGAGCGACTTTTTGTTCTGCTATTTACACGATTACAGATCAGTTTGCTTGTAAAATGTACTTCTGTTAAACTCACAGAATTGACCACGGAAATAACTGTTTTGAAAAAAAAGTCAAGTCATCCACGCCACCCTAACACACTAACTGGCATAATCAGTACTTACAGAAAATACCCAGGTAACAGGAAGATAGTACCTTCAGCAGTCGAATCACAGGTTGAATTGTCTTTCAATCTATGAAGAAAATGATCGTTATTCGCATGATGACTGGAATCAACTTCCTACACTTAATCAAAGTCGTATACTAACAGTCCTATAACAGGCATAGACTTTTCTGTTAACAGTCCTATTGCAAGTATAGACTCTTAGGCCTAACAGTCCTAGCACAGGCATAGACTCTTCAGTCTAACAGTCCTATAAAGTCGCAGGTATAAAGTCATCAGCCTAACTGTCCAATCACAGGCATAGGCTCTTCAGTCTAACAGTCTTACAGCTGGCATAGTCTCTTCAGTCTAGCAGTACTATCACAAGCACAGCGCTTCAGTCTAACAGTCCTATCGCAAGTATAGGTTTCTTCAGTCTAATAGTCCTATCACAGGCACAGGCTCTTCAGTCTAGTCTGTCAACGTCAGCCTTACTTTCAAACTCTGAAAAACAAAACAACAACAACAACAACAACAACAACACAACACACACACACACACACACACACACACACACACACACACACACATATATATATATATATTATATATATATATATATATATATATATATATATATATATATATATATATATATATATATATATATATATATATATATATATACTGCTGCAGTTTTATACCCTGAACAATGTATCCCAAGCTCCTGAATTACACAATGAGCCCCAGTAATGAAGTTGTCAAAATTTAACGTGATCAGAACATCTTCAATCAGGCAGTGAACAGTGAACCATAATGAAACAAACAAACAAACAAATAAACAAACAGCCATCACTTTCTTTCTTCTGTGTGTACTTTCTCTTGTCATTTCTTCTAGGTGATTAGGTGTCGTAAGCAGCATTCGCTTTGAGTTATGTGCGTGCATTCCTTTCATCAAGGGAGCAAGACTTACCCCACTTATTCTTTAATTAACGTGACCAGCTCTATAGTGACTGTGAGGGCGCTGTCGTCGGCTGTCTGTCTGATTTGGTGTCTGTGGCATGTAAGGATAATGCAACCTGGAAAGGAAGGGAGATAATACACACCAACATCTTGCCGAATTCCTCCACGCAGCAAACAGCAAACTACAAACACAAGTCTGACAGCTGCACTTCACATATAAGTCAAATCAATGACCTCAACGGCTCCCGTTCGCTCGTGACATTCAGGAGAATGACCTGACAGGGTCAGCAGCCGGGGACTCAGGAGTCTAGATACCCCAGAGAGTGCTGCATGACCATTTAATCTTAGGGGGGGGGGGGGGGTGGATGTGGATGTGTTACTGTCGGAAATTCTTCCAGAGAAACCATAAATCAGCTTTTGGGGAGACCACATGCAATTCACTGGAATATTCCTCAACTACACTCACAGATCCGAATACATTCACAAGAAAAAAGCTTTTCCAGGTAAAATGAGTTTTCCAATTGGGAAGGAAACGGTTTGTGACCTCAAAGTTTTCCACAGTTTCCAAAACTCTCTCTCTCTCTCTCTCTCTCTCTCTCTCTCTCTTCTCTCTCTCTCTCTCTGTCTCTGTCTCTCTGTCTCTGTCTCTGTCTATGTCTCTCTCTCCTCTCTCTCTCTCTCTCTCTCTCTCTCTCTCCTCTCTCTCTCTCTCAAGAGGAGTTCTAACGGATGAAAACTACTCCCTGCGGAATCTTTCACTGACCCAGGGTAGGATTCCTTCACAGACAAACACCTCATGTTCATGGCAGTCATTGGGGTCATAGTTCTGGCCTACAAATTCAGTAACTTTTTTCCAGGCAATATAAAAGCCTCTTTTAGTTCATTTCTTTATTTCACCATGTGGTTTTGAAGCAGACTCCACAGACCCCTTTTACAGATTGAAAATCAAAAGTGTAATTTGCTCCCGGGCCCCCTCCCCTGACCAAGTCAACAGACACCTAGCTGCTCCCCATGGTTATGATGCATACATAGCACGCATAGAATGAAAGTCACCACACACACACAACA
>JADBJO010030850.1:0-2500 GCA_016801955.1 Conus betulinus | reverse complement strand
CTGACCGACAGGTATATCAGTAGCTAGGTAGATAAGTGTCAAGCTAGCTAGTGTGTAGCTAGCTAGATGTTGTGTTAGTTGGTTACTTGTGTGTGTGCATGAGTGCATGTGTGTGTGTGCGTGTGTGCGTGTGTGTCGTGCGTGCGTGCGTGCGTGCGTGTGTGTGTGTGTGTGTGTGCGTGCGTGTGTGTGTGTGATGTGTGTGAGAAGAAAAACAAATATCTGTGGAAGCTTGTGATACGTGTGATACGTGGTAACAGCTTACACTGGGTTTTCTGCTTTACTCCTATTCATGGCAGTTTGGGATAGAAAAAAAAAGGAAATGGAAGGAGTGAGCGGGACCTTGAAATGTACTGGCCACTGGTGTGTACTTATCAGACAATGATCCCAGTAAACCAGATAATGATAAGTGTATTTATTTACTAGTTGTGCTTGTGAAAGGTTCACTGCTGTTCACTAACTTAATATTACGTGCGCGCGCCCGTGTGCGTGCATGTATATGTGCGTGTGCGTGTGTGCGTGCGTGTGTGCGTGTGTGTGTGTGTGTGTGTGTGTGTGTGTGTGTGTGTGTGTGTGTCTTCGTTTTGATAATGTATTTGTGAAGGATTCTGTCACGGATTGCAGCTTAATTTACCCATACGGTATCGTCTTTACTCTGCGATAGGAAATCGTCGATCTGTTCTTGCAAAGTGTGTGAAATATTCCCTTACGTCACAGACACCTTTTTCACTTATTTCCAGGAAATGGACAGACAAAACAATTGTCAGCTCTATTTAACTAGGTATGAAATGTTTTGTGATGCGTGACGTTTCCAATGTGTTCTGTAGCGCAGTTGAGAGGAACAGTTGTTTGTTGCTGTTCAAACAGTATAATTTAAGATCCCTTTGTTTGGTGTTTCTTTTTTCATACTTTAACCGATAGCTTTCGTTCATGCTCATTTTATGAATATCATTTCTGCACGTAATAACCTTGAGCACCGTTTGGTAACTTGACATGTTCATGACCCCCAGGTCACTTTGACGAAAGTCCTCTGCGTCAGGCAGTTATACATGAATTAATATGTTCAGACATTTGAAACCATATGATGGTATAGATATCTGAAATAAAAACCCAAGCAAAGCTGTCACTAGCCATCCGTACTAAGGGTTCATACAACAAAAAACCAATGTCAGGGCTTTACAAACAATTTACACAGAGAACAGGCAGTGGAAGTCCCGAGGGTTTCCATTCATCTCACTCTTGATTCAGACTGCTTACTTTTTTGAAGTCGCTTTCCATGAAAAAAAAAAAAAAAATCGAGGCATTCTGTGTTGTTCTGTCAGCATTTGCTCCATTGAACATATCGTAGTCGTATTCGTTGGCCGTTGTACATAGAGCACCGATCATGCAGTTGACAGTAGTAGACAGATATTAGCAGCTATGATTGTTTTGTTACTGTTGCTTTTCGTGATCACGAGGATTTGGATGGTCGTGCGTTCGTCAAAACATCTTTAGATGACGGATTTCAGTGTGGGAGCAAAAACTGACGGCTGATGGTTTTATCTCAAGTTCATTTTCGCCGTGTCTTTTTATCCTAATTATCATTATTTTTGCAAAACAAAAAAAAAAAAAAAAATCTTACCAACCTATGTAATGAGTTCTTATCAAATATTTTGAATTCTGTTTCTTCCAAAAGGAATTGAGAAGAATTGAGAGGAATTGAAAGGTTCATTTGAAACATACTGCAGATTTTATTATCATGTGTAACCATCCTTTCGTCCGTCTCCATATAAAGTCTAGACATACATTCAACACTAAACCCTCTACAATATTCAAAGTTACTGTTATACAAACATATTGAATAAAATGCCTTTCAATGAGCAGCAAAAAAAAAAAAAATCAGCACGTTGATTGTGGCTGCTCAACCCGAAGAAGAGAAGAGCCCGTCTTTCAATAGTCAGCCCACTAGCATCAGACAAACGTTGCTTAAGTATGATGTGGAAGACGTTTGCTCGTAGCTGATGGCATAATACATACATTGTCAAATCTGCAGTCGTGCAACGAGCAATATAAACACCCGACATCCAGTTTCCTTTTTGTGTACAATGATTGCGGCAGATTTGCCTCACTTCTTGTACTGCATGTTGAGGATGGCATTAAATGTCTCTTGGAAATCAGCACATGACTAACGATGAGCTATATGGATATCTCCCTAAAGTTAGTGACAAGATAAGACTCGTAGGCTTTGCCTAGCCGGTCACTGTATACGACATCCACAGGAGGTTGCTTCACAACCTATACAGTGGCAGCCAACTGGGGGGAGAGCGAACAAAGGATGGAAGACAACAGACTTCATTGATCTTCTTAAAAGGGGGACACTGGCCTCCAAAACATCGATGAGATCAAGGCAGCTATGTTGGACAGGAGCAAGTGGAAGGAGTACAAACAGAGATCGGGAGATCGGCTACAATCAACTGAACTGGTACTGCTGCTGCTTGCACAAAGCGTGAGACGGCACCAC
>JADBJO010030849.1:0-17397 GCA_016801955.1 Conus betulinus | reverse complement strand
ACATAGTGTTATCTCTTAATGAGGAAGTCTGTAAAGCAACGTCTCTGGCCCACTATGTAAGGCAGATTTATCAAGTCAAATAGATACATGAAACAAACGTAGGAGATTTTGAATTTTTTTTGGGGGGCTGGGGAAGGCTGAGGAGAATATTCGGGGGGGGGGGGGGGGGGGGGGGGGGGGGGGGGGTTGGAAGGAGGTTAAATGTTTAAAGACATGATTTCAGAAATGCTATCATTCTAGGGAAGCCACAGAAATTTCTCCTCGTTAGTTCATTGTCCCATCACCTTATCCCAACTCCTCCCCGGTCCCAGTAATCTTTTTTTACTTTTACCACTGAAGCAGTTTGTTTTACCACACATAATCAAAGTTAAAAAATCAAAAATAACACATTCACGTGGGGAAAAAGACGGCGTGTGGACTAAGATACTAATAAATGTGTCTGGTTTTACGTTTTTAGAACACTGACCAAAAAAAAAAAATTCTTATTATCAAAAAAATAGGCATCAATTGTGAGTGGGCAGCAATCTGCTAAATTAAAAAAGCATTATCTGGGACAGGAGGGGTGAGGAGGTTTGGGGGAGTGCAATTTGGGAGCAAAACTCCGCAGGAACTTTGAAAAGTTTTAAAAAAAAAAACTCTCAACGGAAGGAGATGCAGCAACGTGATAATAAGGCAAACACTTTCTCTATGTACCACATTTGTCGTTGTAGGTTTTCTTGTCCACAGATTCTGCTTGTCTATAACATCTATTTCATGTACCCATATAGCCACTACAACATATTCAAGACTGTTTCCTCTCAGGATTGTATATGACTTGTGTGTGTAGCTGCATGAGCTTAGTTAAAAAATCGGCACGAAAACAACAAGGTATATACAATTAAATGTGTGTGTGATTTAAAAACAAATAGTATATATATGATAGGTACTTAGATAAACTCGTGACCATCGCGAATGCTGCAAAAGTAAGAGGTTACGAGAGCCAAATATTAAGGATACAATAAAGGAATATACTTAATACATTAATAAACGTCAACAAGAATAGAAAAAAAAATAAATAATACAAGAAAAAAATGAAGTGGATCAGTAAATGATGTTTCCTTGAAAGCACTGCAAGGTTCCAAAATTTTTTATTCTGAATGTATGACAAACATTTCTTTTTAAAAAATCACGCTTTGTCAGCTCTCCAGGAACATAACAAAGAGAAATGATGGCAATTTTTTTTTAGTAAAAAGAAAATGACATAGAAAAAGCAGACAATAACGTGAGAGCATTACATAAGCACGCAAAAAGAGAAAACATACAAATGACACCAAGGCGCGATCTTCATCTCTTCCCATCTCTTTACACATCTATGTCAAGTACGTTTTGATGTCTACCTCTCTGCTTATGCAAATTGAAGATGTTGATACAATATTGTATAGTTTTAATGCTCTTAATTCATCTTTCACAAAAAAGTAATACGTCTTTGCATGAATATTGTCATCCAACATGAACATCTTGGACAGTAGTCTGCAACACACACACACACACACACACACACCACATTACACACACACACCCACACCACACACACACACACCATACACACACACACCACACACACCCACCACACCCCACACACCACACAACCACACACCCACACACACACACACACAACAGAGAAGAGAGAGAGAGAAGAGAGAGGAGAGAGAATGAGAGGGGCAGGAGAGGGGAGGGGGAGGCGGGGGGAAGAGAGAGAGAGAAGAGGGGCAAACAGACAGACAGACAGACAGATAGATAGACATGCAGACACAGAGAGAGAGGAGAGAAAGAGAGAGAGAGAGAGAGAAGAGAGAGAGAGAGAGACGGGGAGAGTGAGAGAGAGAGAGAAGAAACAAAAAAACACCGAGAGATACAGACAGAGGAGAGGTAGATTTATAGAAATTAGAGAATTAACAGTTACGGTAATTTCAACAACACCGAAATAAGTGTCAGAGTACATTGTTACCTGATTCACTATGGAGTATAGGACATTTTTTACTTTGGATAGCCAGGCGCACACACACACACACACACACACCACACACACACACACACACACACGCACGCACACACGCACGCACGCACGTGCGCGCGGGTGCGCGCGCGCGCGCGCGCGCGCGCGCGCACACACACACACACCACACACACACACACACACACACACACACACACACATATGCTATCCGAATGTGTGGAAGAATTACGTTCGAATCTACATGTATCAAACCACTATTTTCGTTCCTGTTTTCAGTTTCTTCAGGATAGCGCCTACAGTTACCGTAAACATAACTGATTCTCGGAGTTCTGCGTTCCACATGTCATCCTGATCGCAGTCTCATTTGGATTTAAACTCCTCGTGAATTTGCAACAAAGATACATTGGGACAGAATTTCGAAATACAAAAAAAAGAAGAAACAGAATGGTCAGTGCGGAACTTCGCAAGGATAACAGAATGAAGTTGATACATGACCTTTTTTGATAAAAGAATGAAGTACAAAAAAAAGGTTTGTTGTTGGGCATTCCTTAGCAGCTCTTTTGTTTTATTTTTGAGAATTTTAGGCATCAAAACTAGTCTGACTCTGTGACATTTGAAATAGATGGGTCATATGATAAACCTTAGCCACTTCGATCAAAGATTTACGAATACACGAGATCTGTCTCAGGTCAACCCATCCTCCCAGTGCGTGGTTCTTGAAAGAGAGGTTATACTTGGGCATTATGCGTTCATTAGGATTTTCAGTGATGCTTCTATCAATCCCAGCGTTCATGTCTGGAATTGAGACATTCTTTCGTTACAAGAATTCAACTCCACAAAAAGGTTCTTTAACTCTTGGCTATGTTTCTCATGGAAGTATGAGAGAGAGAGAGAGAGAGAGAGAGAGAGAGAGAGAGAGAGAGAGAGAGAGAGAGAGAGATTTGTGGTTCCCACATGGCGTAATTCATTTCGTCGTCGACCCCCATTTTTTAGCAGGGTGAGGGGAACTGGTAAGGTTGGCTGCCCTCCTTCTGTGCACACTCACACTCACTGGCACTCGGTCGTCTGTCAGTAACTACATGGGTTTTCACTCTGACTGCCGCAAGGGCGAAGAGAGAAGAGAGAGAGAGAGAGAGAGAGAGAGAGAGAGAGAGAGAGAGAGAGAGAGATGATGATGATGATGATGATGATGATGATGATGATGTGATCTTTATTTCCAAGGGTAAGGTGTAACAGATAAGCAAACACCTGAGACAGAGAGAGAGAGAGAGAGAGAGAGAGAGAGAGAGAGAGAGAGAGAGGGACAGACAGACAGACAGACGGACAGAGACAGAGACAGAGATAGAAACACAGAGAGAAAGAGATTTTGTTCATTTCATAAGTGATGCAAACTGTTTGGTGGATATGGTATGACAAGAAAAAAAATCTAAGTCATCAAATATGTTTCAATAATGCCTTCAGTGTGATATTCCACTGGCACAGCTACTTTCATTTTTTGATAATCTACCCGCATTTACATGGAAATAAAACTGGCTAGAATTGTAGCTCAGCCAGAGATCATTAGTTTTAATACCACAGACCCCCCCAAAAAAAAAGAAAAGAAAAGAAAAACTGGCAACAATTTTTATTTTGGTCTGACTGTGTGCCACTGAAATAACAAAGGATCCAAACAATAGTAGAGTAATTTATGTATGCTGCTGAATATTTGTTAGCCATACGCCTCCTCTGAAAGTAAACCCACGTCCAACAGAAATATGGCAAGAAATGTATTACACTCAAACAAAAAAAAAGCAAATATAGAAACGTCAAGGATACTTCTATATACTTGGTCAGTACTTGGTCAGTACATAAGCTGCTGAAAACGTGAAGCTAACGAGTATATAGTTACACACATTTTCTTATCAACGCCCTGTATTTTGCGCTGCGCATACCAACAACAGTTTCTATTATATGCACGACGCAAAAGCATATTCATGGCACAAAGGTTGAGTGTTCCAGGACAATAAATATAAGCTGAGTAACACAGCGTATTCATTCAACTGTCTATACCTATCATACCGCAGGTATAGTTCTATTTGGATGATCCAGTATTTCACGACACGCAATGGTTACGGACATTGCCATGTAAAGGTTCTATGCTGAACTATTACACACTGTTTGACCATTTGCTACAAGCAGCAGTGCCACTTTTGTTCACAGCTCAGACGATGACAAGCTACTTAGATTACGGGCTGAAACTATGACGAAATGAATAACAGGGATGTAAACTTCCTGCAACTATCCCATTAAGTGACAATGAATTCCATTTCCTGTCTGGCTGATTGAGAGAGTATTTGGAACCACAGGTTCCATATTTCTGTTGAGGCACACACACCTGGATTCGCAAAACATATCCATGGTAAGAAATCATCATAAGCACCCTTATATGTGTATGCAATAATATGTGTGCGTATAAAGTTTTTAAAATGTTAGCCGATACATATATTTGGAAATGCTTCCTTTAAGGGGTCCATTTTATCATCCTTACTCTTCTGTAAGGAAGAACTTTTGAAGCATGGTTTTTGAGTGACACATTACGTAATCAGAATTGAAACGTTTTGTAAATGTTTTGAATATGCGTGTACTATATTTCTATTGACTTTAAACTGTTAGCCACAATATATATTTTTCAGGGACGGGGTGCGGTTCAGGGGGACCGGAGGTGTGTGTGTGTGTGTGTGTGTGTGTGTGTGTGTGTGTGAAATCCTCCATTCATAGCAGACTGGGAGAAGGAATAAATCAGAATTGTGCTGTTCGCCCCCACGATTTCCACGGCTGTTGACAAGCCAGCGCTCAATGACAAACCATGTCAATTCAGCTCCAGCAAACTCCACTGAGCACCAGATGAGAGGTTTGGAGGGGGATTGAGAGGTCCGAAAGAAAATGGAAGGTTGGGAGGAGGACGGGGGAGGGGGGGGGGGGGGGTCAGGAGAGTAGTAGACAGAAAAAGATTGAGGCCGTGGAGAAAAGGCAGTAGTGCTGTCAAAGCAACTTTAATTTCAGTAATGGGATGATCTTCACTTTGTCTCTGTTCTGGGCACTCCTTTTTGTTTTCTTACGATGACTGTGTTCAATCAGCCTCACCTAGTCTTTCCTTTGAC
This sequence comes from Conus betulinus, assembly GCA_016801955.1. Taxonomy (NCBI): domain Eukaryota; kingdom Metazoa; phylum Mollusca; class Gastropoda; order Neogastropoda; family Conidae; genus Conus; species Conus betulinus. The sequence goes on along the minus strand of JADBJO010030849.1, from coordinate 12,261 downwards.
GCCTTTTGCCCACACAAAAATGATGCTACAAAAACGACGTATACCCTGTTTCATATCATTGTTTAAAGTCACCATTTTGAATGATTTCGTTTGCGTAATTTTCTTTCTCTGCCACTACTGTTTGCACTTCATTTACGTCTCTTACGTTTCCTGCTTTTCCACCACGATTCTGCTTTCCACTTCTTTTCTAAACCCTAGGTGATCCACCAGCTTATAGAAACATAGTAGTCTCTGGCATTTGTATAGCGCAATTCTAGTGCTTAACCACTTTTCACACCTTCATATACCCCCATTCTTTCAGTCACTTTAAAATAGTAGCTTGCGGTACCTAACGTAACAGGTAGACCTGTGAGAGGAAACGACATGGTTTGAAATGTTTGCTTCTAAAATATGTTTAGTTCTATTTCGAATTCAGGCAACCTGGGCAGATTTCTTGGTCTTCTCTGACGGTGAAATGTTAAAAAATTGAAAGTTGACAATTATATAAAAACTTACAGATGGGATCATCTGGGTGTGATCATTTTTGTTCTAATTCTAACTCGATGACACGTTTCAGCTTTCTTGCGCTTGGGCACATGCGTGTAAGCATGCAGACACGCGCGCGTGCACGCGCGCACACACATACAGAGAGAGAGAGTGAGAGAGAGAGAGACACAGATCCATACAGGGAGGTTAGAAGGCAGACGGATTGAGAGTGGAAGACAAAGAGAGAGTTAGGGTCGAGTTGAAATTGCTTGGTGAGGGAGAGAAGGAGGTGTGGGTATAGATAGGCTATTGTAAACGCCGAAAGTCCCTTTCACAAAATGTTATCCACAGTAGTACATTGTGCCACAACTCAGCTAATAGCAGTACGTCACAGGAACGTAAGAAAATTACTTTTCCGCCACGGATGTCAACATTTCCTTATCTGGCAAGATATCGATATTCATACAAAAGCTTTTCATTTGGTTTTGTATCACATTCTCCCAGGTTAGTGAACATTTCCATATCTGGCAAGATATCGATAATTCATACAAAAGTTTTTTTATTTGGTTTTGTATCACATTCTCCCAGGTTAGTGAACACTTCCTTATCTGGCAAGAAATCGATAATTCATACAAAAGCTTTTTATTTGGTTTTGTATCACATTCTCCCAGGTTACATGACCTGGTGGAGACAAACCGAACGTTTGATAAACATAAATAAAAACAACCCAGAAAACAACTTTCATCATCGAATCGATGTCATGTTCTTGCAGAATTGGGTCGATGTCGGTATTTATTCAATCTGGCATCTGTATTAAATGAACAATACCTGATTTTCTTTTAAATAAACTCCACGCTCACCATTCTTGCCGATAAAACAAAACTTGCTCTCATGTCTTAGATTGAAGAAAATAAGAGGGGAGATAGGCATTCGTATCTGCAGCGGTAGATAATTCTGCCTAACTATCAGTACGTGTTTGAGAGAGTTAATAATAAATGCTTCTCAAAACGAGGCTTCAGCAAGTTTAAAGTCTTTAAAGGGGAGACAATCTCCAGAGGAAGTAAGCTCACCAACTTAAACTCCTGATCATATACCGGCACCTCGAAACCCGTCTGCCTCCCCGCGGAAAACGTTAATTCAACTTCTCTGGTTTTTTTTTTCGATTTTAAGAAGAATGTTATCCTAGAAAAAGGCTGGTGTGCAATACCGTGATATGTCTGTTGAGCTTTCCAAAAACCAACTAAAGGTGCCAGCTAAGAAGCAAAAGAAAATCATGAAAGAGCAAAACAAGCTACATTTTCTTATGAAAGGTAGAAATATATAAAAAGATAACTTCTAGACACAAGTGCTGAGGGCCAATTCTTGGAATGAATCCGCAAGGGACTAAATTATAATAGACTAATAAATTCCAGGGATGAGTAACCCGAGTTGCTGGGATGGTGCTCGGTTTATTTATCCTTGGAATTTATTAGTCTATTTATATATATATATATATATATATATATATATATATATATATATATATATATATATATATATATAGGTATAAAAGAAAAAACCCACCGCTAAAACTGGCACTGCTCCCAGCAGCTGAAAGAGTCTGGACGACAAAACCATTACTGGATCAATCAATATAAAATCAAGAAGTCGTCCACTCAATGCCTTCCCTTCTTTTATTTTCTTCAAATTTTCGCCTTTTTCAAGGCTTCATCAGGAATACTATTTACTTTTCTTCAGCTGCTTACATTCTTGACCAAAGGAGGAAGTGTACACAGGCAAAGCAAATATGGGCGATAATATGTATCATCATTGTACCTTGGCCTGATGAAGCTGTTAACAGCTTTGCCTGTGTACACGTCTTCCTTTGGTCAAGAATGTAAGCAGCTGAAGAAAAGTAAATAACATTCCTGATGAAGCCTTGAAAAAGGCGAAAATTTGAAGAAAATAAAAGAAGGGAAGGCATTGAGTGGACGACTTCTTGATTATATATATATATATATATATATATATATATATATATATATATATATATATATATATATATATATATATATATATATATATATATATATATATATATATATATATATATATATTGAAAGAAAGGGAAGGCATTGAGCAAAATGTATCAGCAAAAAATGTTATAAATATTGGTGAAGTTAGACCAACAAGAAAACGAAGTGAGTAGAAATGGTAATTGGTTACAGTACACTTCATAAAGATTGTAAATTAGATTCCTCTTAAAATGAAATGCAAAATTATCAGCGTTTACATTCAAATTCGTAGAGATAAATTTGTGTTCAGTTCAGGCATTCAGTTCTATGACAAATGCATTTGCTTTCGTAAAGTGGGTTGTAGAATCTAGTGGGAGCTACGTCCATTTAAAATGTTTTAGCTGTTCTATTTATTTTATTTCCAATCTATGAAGCATCTTTTGCATTCAATTGCGAGTGTGTGTGTGTGTGTGTGTGTGTGTGTGTGTGTGTGTGTGTGTGTGAGAGAGAGAGAGAGAGAGAGAGAGAGAGAGAGAGAGAGAGAGAGAGAGAGAGAGAGAGAGAGAGAGAGATGTTGCGTGTTGGCTAGTACGTAGGGAATGGTGCTGTCTGTGAGCTGTGGCAGAATTTCATATTTCAGTGGATGCCAGTGTTAGAGTTTCCAGTGCTGTTCCCTGTGCTTTTATTTTCATGCGCAACGTAACTTTAATGTACAAAAAAGTTTTTTTCATCATCTCACTGGAGAAAAAGTGCATGTCTTTATTCATCTATATATTTATTAATGTAGTTAATTAGTTAGCTACTTAGTTAGTTTGTTAGGTAGACAGGCAGGTAGGTAGTAAGTCAGTTATTTGTTTGTATGTATGTGTGTTTGTTTATGTATTTATTTATTATTTATTTATTTATTACTTTTTATCATCATTGTCATAATCATCAGCATCATTATCATTATGATGATGATGATGATCATCATCATCATTATTATTATTACTGATAATAATGTTCTTGCTGTTATTGTTATTACTTCTACCATTAATATCATTATTCGTATTCTTATTGTTGATGTTGTTATTGTATAATCAGTGTCCCTAAATTACAGACCATCAGTGTACTTGACTGAAAAAGAGAATTACCTTCGTAGCAGGGTGTTGTGAGTTTCTCCTTTTTTTTTTTTTTTTTTTGTTTTTTTGATTTCTTTTGTTTCGCTTTGTGGTGGTCTTGTGAGTGTGTGTGTGTGTGTGTGTGTGTGTGTGTGTGTGTGTGTGTGTGTGTGTGTGTGTGTGTGTGTGTGTGTGTTTGTTTTGGGGGGGGTTTTTTGTTTGTTTGTTTGTTTTTGTTTTTTGTTGGCTTAATACTCTCCAAGTAACCAGTCGAAATCGAGAAAATTAAGCAACAAGTTAGAATTCTTCCTCATGTCTGTGAAGACATATCAAAATCTGTCAGTAGCAACTGCGCAATATCTGGCAATTTTTAAATAAAGCAATAGATGTCTCAGAACAAAATGGATCAGGCTCCCTCCAAGCAGTCTGAAGCACATACAAAAGGTAGTTGTTTGCGCTATAGACAGTTTTAGTACAATTTTAAACATGATGATATAAAGATTTCTTTCATTGACAAGTACATACAAATCTTACTCGGGTTACACCCACACACGCACTTTCTCTCTCTCTCTCTCTCTCTCTCTCTCTCTCTCTCTCTCTCTCTCTCTCTCTCTCTCTCTAAAGACAAGGCGAATTCTCGAAATCAGTGTGTCAAGTTTGGAGGATCCAACGTCATCAAGACTATTTATGACAAGTACGTGCAATCTAAACAAACTGTGAGGATATCAATCATCTGGATTGTATATCGATTGCATCCAATCAAAACAAAATATGAGGATACTAGAGAATCACATATAATCAAGACGAGTCACAAAATGCACAGAAACGGAACAACGTAGACATCACTTACCCAGGACCCATACAGTCAGAAAAAAAGTCAAGAACATGTTGTAAGGATCCCTATAATCAGAAAATATCACAAGAAGGTCATTTATGTAGACACGCTCACAGCACAGCATATAATCAGAAGTCACTAGGACATCAGTTATAAAGATATGTTACGAGAACCACATGTACTCAGCGCAAGTTACGAGAATATCAATCTTCTAAACATGTGTTAAGGGTCATATAAAATCAGAACAAATCACAAGAACGTCAATGATAGACACCCCTCAAGGAGCACAGAATGTGAACAGAACAAATCACTAGATGCTACGTATCCAGATTCATAATGGCTAATGCATACAATCAGAACAAGTCATGAAAATATGGGCTGTGTTAACAAATAACGGAGCGCCTTGTAATCGGAGCAAATCACTGTCAGTCATCCAGACACATGATGAGGACCCTACATAATCTGAATAAGTCTCAAAAAATCTTAATTATCCAGATAACGTCAAACATCTAGATTCGTTATACGTATTGTACATAATCAGAACAAGTTACCAGAATATCAATAATCTGTACTCATAATAGCAATTCCAAAGAATCCAAAAAAAAAAAGATGATAAGAATACCAATGATATATAGGCACTCTATGAATACTGCATATGACCAGAATAAATCATTGGGATATCAGTTTTCTAGTCTGATTATCAGGGGATACACGTCATTATAATAAGCCGCTAGGTTTTTACTTTTCGGTGCACCTTATGAACACTTAAAGAACAAGTCATGACGATTTGAAGTATTTAGACATGTTATGGGCACATCACAAAATCATGTCAGTCACGAGGATGTCAGTTAGAGAGGCTCTATCTGCGGACCCACACACACACAATCAAGCATAAGAAATCAAGAATGCGCCAAGCGGTTATTAATCATTTGCACAGGTTCTGTGGTCAGGGTAAAATCAGAAAAACTGGAAAGGCTCGATCCTGTGTTACCTCGACAAGTTATTACGATCCTGGATATTCTAAACACATGAAAAAAAAAAAAAAAAAAAACACCAGCATTATACAAAAATCTCAGGTAATCTAGGCAATTGTCAGAATTCGCCATACTATTCAACGATCAACCGTTCACGAGAATGCCATGTAATTTAGACAGTCGCGAATGTATCATGTAATCTAAATAATAACAAGCATCTTGCGCCATTTAATATAGACAGGCAAGGCAATGTAAAAAATCGCGATTGTCTCGTATATCCAATACACCCACAAGGGTCGCATGCAGTCTAGACAATCACAAGGATTTCCTGTTGCCAGCGCAGTCGCGGAGGTCTCATGTAGTCCAGACAGTTATGAGGATTTGTGTGATCTGTACAGTTTGGATGTAATCTATACAGCCAAGACGATGGCATGAAATCTGGACAGTAAGGAGAATCTTGTGTATTCTGGACAATCAAGAGGATATCATGCGATCAAGACAGTGATATAAGCATATAACAAAGGTAAGTGTGTGTGCGTGTGTGTGTGTATGTGTGTGTGTGTGTGTGTGTGTGTGTGTGTGTGTGTGTGTGTGTGTGAGCGCGCGCGCGCGCCCGCGCGCGCGCGTGTGTGTGTGTGTGTGTGTGTGTGTGTGTGTGTGTGTGTGTGTGTGTGTGTGCGTGCGTGCTGCGTGTGTGTGTGTGTGTGTGTTTTTGTGTGTGTGTGTGTGTGTGTGTGCGTGTTCAGCTGCTATTTCAGCTTCTCTCTGATGAAAATCTACGTCATCTTCAATGATAGCACGACAAACATCCTTTTACAGCACCAAACTTCTAAGAAGAAATCTTTTCTAACCATGGTAAGTCATCATTTTTTTCCCTCAAAAGGGGCAACATCTTCTGACTGGTAAGAAGAGATGCAGCTGCTTTCAGCTCTCACATACTACACAATCCTCATCCATTCTTGCTCCAGTTGGGTATTTATGAGGACAACCTCTCTTTGTTTACCGCTGTGTATCAGACTGCTCCGTCTGCACATCGCCGGAGGTCAGTGAACTTCAGGCTCGGAGAAAGCGTACTACATACTGCAGTTTCTTCCTGCCATCTTTTAAAAGTTGCAGCTTGTCGATCGATTATGCTTGGGCACGGGAGTGCTGTTTGTTGTAATGGGAAATTCTACATGGATTGATATCCTACTTGTATACTCTCTGTCTGTCTGTCTGTCTGTCTGTCTGTCTGTCTGTCTGTCTGTCTGTCTGTCTCTCTCTCTCTCTCTCTCTCTCTCTCTCTCTCTCTCTCTCTCTCTCTCTCTCTCTCTCTCTCTCTCTCTCTCTCTCTCTCTCTCTCTCAACGTCAGCCGGCTGTGCTGCTTAGTATGAATATTCTTAGAAATGACAACAAATCCGCTTACGATTTCAACCATTTGCTGAGCTAGAGATCATTGCGCGAATATAGATTCCTTAGCAGCTTCCAGTCTAGTTGAGGATTTCAAGAACAGGATACAGAACAACTGAAGAAGCAAGATGCCAAACGAGGGGGGACAGGGGGGATAGGATACTGAAAGGCCCCCATCTTAAAAGACCGATAAGTTAAAAGAAAAATGAGTAACACAACTGGGAAAAAAAATACAGAATAAGAATAACATTGCAGGAGCACACAATACTAAACGTCTTGTGGGCGGTGCCGATTTGGCTGCAGTATCGGTTCTCTCTCTCTGTCAGTGGTGCTGGTGGGGTGGAAGTATTGGCTCTCTCTCTCTCTCTCTCTCTCTCTCCTCTCTCTCTCTCTCTCCGCTCTCTCTCTCTCTCTCTCTCTCTCTCTCTCTCTCTCTGTCTCTCTGTCTGTCTGTCTGTCTGTCTGTCTGTCTGTCTGTCTCTGTCTCCTCTCTCTCTCTCTCTCTCTCTCTCTCTCTCTCTCTCTCTCTCTCTCTCTCTCTCTCTCTCCATGTATTTCATTGACTAAAACAGCTTTTATTTCAGAACTGCCAGCAACGAAGTTCAGATTTGGTATGTCTGATTTTTACATTTGCTCTAAGACGTGCAGTTATGTTGGGAATATGGCTACTGTATGTTGTCTACAAACGTCAGCAATAGAGGGCGAAATTCATTTGTTCCATTTTGGCTTTCCAGCGCTAAATGACCTGAGAAGTAAATTCAGACATCAACACTTTGTAGTAAACCATTAAGATTCCTTTTAGTATTGCTTTTATCGACAAAAAAAATCGGAAATATTATTCAAAACATTGCAGTTTACCGGCATTTAGGAATCGCCTCACGATCCGATGTTCTTCTCGGTAAGTGTGAATGTATTTTACGGAATTATGGCGAGTACCTAACAATGGCTGTTTTATTGCATTGAATTATTGTTTTCTTACATTGAATTATTGTTTTCTTACTGTTTTCTTTCATTGAATTCTTGTTTTCTTACATTGAACCACTATTTTCTTACATCGCTATTTCCAGCTCAAGGATTCGTCGCCATTCATATGGGGTCTCGAACTTTTAGAATAAGCAATCTGAAAAGAAATGAAAAGGAATGTGCTCTTTCATATCAGGAAGAGAAGGTATAATAAGTAAAAAAGCTGAATATGATGTTTCAACAAAAGCGATAGAGCTATGTAGAAGATCGAAAAAATCTCTGGTTAAGGATGATCAAATTGTGCTGCTGCTAACACAGCAGGCAAGAAGCTACGTAATAGAAAAATCACATACACACATATACACACACACATCTGAACATCTGAACAGAATGACCCATTTGCCTTTTAAAAAACCCAAAACCAAAAAAACAAACAAACAAACAAAAAAGAACACGAAGATGTTGACTCTGTTTTGATCGTCCAGTGACTTAACAAGAATTTGCTTGTAGCTATGCGCGGCGGGGGCGGGGCGGGGGGGGGGGGGGGGGGGGGGGGGGGGGGGGGGGGTGTGACTTAACAAGGGGGGGGGGGGTTTGCTTGTAGTAGCTAACCATAAATATCAAATCAAAGCTGGGCAAATTAGCACAGCCTGATGATAATGCTGGGAGGGGGGGGGCTGGTGGGGGGGGGGGGGGGGATGGGGGGGGGGGGGGGGGGGAATCAATGTGAGAAAATGGGGGGGGAACTGACTCGGCTGCGGAGAACGAGACGACACGATTGTCACTCGGCAGAAGAAGGGGGGCTTATTGAAAAAAAAAAAAAAAAAAGGCAAAGAAACAATGGCGAGAGAGCGAAACGCAACCTACAGCTTTTACAGGGATTAAGTGTGTGCGTGTACACGTGAAGTAGTGAAGCTAGTATGTGGCTAGGTGTGAATGCCCCCTGTGGGAAGAAACTCTAAATAGAGCTTCACGGCAGCAAGTCCTTAAAAGACACCCCCCCCCCCCCCCCCACCCCTCAGACATGTGTTTCCGTCCTGAACTCTTTACGATCCACGTAATGATCCCCAGATGCCCTTCTTCTGCCAACATTGTTTTTTTTTTTTTTCCTGGCACTGCTCCTTAGTCAGTCAAGTTCAAGGACAGTGCGCCTTGAGCACTGGACTCTGAATGTGGCGATCCAGAAGGCTGACAGCGCCTTAGTGACTGAAGGTATGGTTGGGATTCTTTCTCCCCCCCCCCCCCCCCCCCCCCCCCCCCCCCCCCCCCCCACAAGGAGGGAGGAAATCTGGTCAGGTCTGACCTTCCTTACGCATGCAGATGATCTGTAAAGTTAACAGTTTGAATTTCTTCCGAAATATCGTTCTTCGTTTAGAATGCCGTGACGTCAGCACTGGGTGGCTTGTGGGAAAGGAGATGGGCAACGCCACTTGTCCGGTGGAATGACACCATGAACGCTCCGACCGCTCAAGATGTCTGGCTGTAGACAAGTGTTTGTCGGAATATTCTGAAGACTAGTAGCTGGCTTTGGGATAACAGTATTTCGTCATTTAGGTAGTGAGTTAGTTATGAAGACAATATGGAAAACAAAACATTGATATCATGAGACATCCCAAAAAGATACGTGAGTTTTGTCAACCTTGTTCCGTTCCTAAGGACCTCGACAAACAATGATGACGTCAGATGACACGCACCTTTTTTTTTACATGACTAAACTCATCGTATCCTCGGCAACTTGTTATTTATCTACTTTCCATAGCAACTTGCTAACTTTGTGCCGTGTGTTTCCATATATACAATCTGCTCAGTCGGTAGTATAGGCCATACTTTCCACGAAACGGCTTCTCGCTTCTCTCCCCTCAAGAGAGTGCATGTAGTTGACAGCACACCCCTCCTCTTGAGCTCCTCCTCCATCTTCCTCCTCCTCCTCCCTTCCTCCGCCTCTCCTCCTCCCTCTCCTCCTCCTCTCCTCCTCTCCTCCTCCTCCTCTTCTTCTTTCTTCTTCTTCTTCCTCCTCCTCCTCTCCTCCTTCTCCTTCCCTCCTCCTCTTCTCCTTTGTTCTCCGATGACCTCACTGTTTCTCCTCAAGTTCATCTTCATCTTCAAGAGACGGAGAGGAAGCATTTTTTTTTTTTTTTTTATTTAAGGCTCCGGCAAGGACAGGTGGAATCTGGCTAATTCGGAAAAAAAAAAAATTCAGCACAGGCCTCTCGTGAAGCTCAGGGAGGGATGTCAGCCCCAGCTGAGGCCGATTCCTCCCGTTAATCGTTTCAAGGGGAGTCCAGGCTTCTTGTCAGAAATTAATCGGCAGGAGCACAGGAGGGCAGCCTGATCTCTTTCGATCCCACTTGACCCGATGGTTTTAAGGGAAAAAAAAAAAATTTTTTAGGAGAAAGGGGGGAAGCATCAATCGATTGCGCCCCCCTTGCCACAATGGCCGTTACGTGTTCGGTTGGATGTTTGCCCCCTCAAAACAAAAAAAAAAAAAAAAAAAAAAAAAAAAAAAAGTGGAGGAGGAAGAGAGGAAACAGGGAAGTGCGAAGGATATGGGAGGTGTAGGACGGGGGGGGGGGGGGGGGGGGGGGAGGGGGGGGAGGAGAAAGAAAAGGGGTGAACGGGGGTGGGGATAGGGATGGGGGGGGAGGGGGGGGGGGGGTTATCATGCTCGGTCAGGTTCAGCTTAGCGGATTCCCTTTCTTTTGTTTCGCAAACAGATCACGGCTGTGACACACAGCGAAGAGAGCGTTCCATCGTTTGGAGGCTGATCATCTTGAGCCTGTCTTTTGCCTGCTGTCTGACCGCGTTGAGATAATGGCTAAGTCGGGATGCGCTTTGTCCGTTTGTTTTTAATTCAGATGTCTATGACGTACCCAGTAGAGGTCGTGCGGTTCGTAGCCCCCGCCCCCCCCCCCCCCCTCCCCGCCTCCCCTTCCCCCACCCCTCCCCTTCGTTTACCAGGGAGGCTTAGGTAGTAGAGTGGCAGCAAGTACAAATGCCTATGGATATGCTTTTATATCAAATGTCAAATGCATTTCTTTCGAATCCATCACTTTGCATGAAATATAAGGATAGATTACTCTGGATGCTAAACACCTTAAGTTAGAAGAGAGAGAGAGAGAGAGAGAGAGAGGAGAGAGAGAGAGAGAGAGAGAGAGAGAGAGATTGTAAGCGTGAGAGCAGATTTTGTCTAAGAGAGAGACAGAGAGGGGGGGGGGGAGGGAGAGAGAGAGAGAGGAGAGAGAGGAGGGAGACAGAGTGTATACGCAAAATCAGCTGAAACCCGATTTCGGAAAAAAATGAAAATGGCATGTGGTCCAAGGACTACGCCATTTTAAGGTTGGTGCGGATCCGTTTTTGCATCAAAAGACGGATCCGGAATCCGCTGGCAATGTGCTGCGGATAAAGCTCTTGAAGCGAAGTGGTGGCCAGGTGGAATGCGGTACAAGGACGACCCACCACTCCATCCCCCCCCGGGGGGGGGTCCACCCCCGCCTTTCGTGTGTGTGTGTGTGGGTGTGTGTGGGTGTGTGTGTGTGTGTTGTGTGTGTGTGTTTGTGTGGTGTGTGTGTGGGTTTTTGACAAGTGGAGTGGACCCAAATCAAAAGGCAAGATCCAGGCGTTGATCCGGGTGACGTTGACTGAGGGTTCCCATTTTCCAGTTGTGCCCCCCCCCCCCCCCTTCCACACACACACACACACACACATCACACACACCACCACACACACCACACCCGTGTACATTAATTTACACAATACAAATGCTGAACGGCAGCACCAGATGAGGTGTCGTCTGGTAGCTACCAGCCACTCCTGTTATAAGCCCAAAAAAAACACTCGTAAATAGAAAAGTTCGTTCGAATGGTGATGGTGAATACGGCAATGGGGTCCGATCTACGATTCCTAAAACAGGCAGAAACAGTCTTAAAAGAACACTCGCAAGTTATACAACATATCTACTTAAAGAAGATCAGTTTAATCCGAAAAAATGGCCCTTTGAAGCCATCCGTTTTCCATCTTCTGGACGAGAAAGGTTGAAAGCGTCCATCTGGTCTTACCTTGCCTCTCATGGAGACCATCAGACCAACAGAAGAGAAAGAAGAACCTTTGTAAACGTTGATTAGTATCATTCAAACTGCAAGATCACAATAGTTATGAGCAATATCCAAAGCTTCTTCGAATCTGATACAGACAGATCTATATCAGCATGTACAAAACTGTTTAGTGGAACTTTAGTAAATTCCCAGAAATAAGTGTAAAAAAAGTAATATTTTCTCGAAATTGCTCGCAACTGCTGTGGATTTTATAGGTGTCGGATTATGTGATCCATCTTCCGGTAATAACTTTGGAAATGTGTGTTGTGTGTGTGTGTGTGTGTTGTGTGTGTGTGTGTGTGAGGTTGTGTGTGGTGTGTGTGTGTGTGTGTGTGTGTGTGTGTGTGTGTGTGTGTAAATCATTCCCAAATGGTACTTATTGACTCAAAACTCTGTTTTTAACTCTCCACTGCGTAATACCGACTCAACTTTAACACGGCCTCACCTCC